>CM021103.1:258513949-258815811 GCA_007115665.2 Sequoiadendron giganteum
TCTACCCTCTATCTCTCTCCCACTCCCTCTCTCTCACTCTCAAGACTCTCCCTCTCTCAGGTCTCTCTCTCTCATTCACTCTCTCTATCTTTATCCCCTCTACCCTTAACCCTTAAACTCTAAACATTTAAACCCTTCCATGCCTCCCTCTCTCTCTCCCCCTCCTACCCCCTATAGACATCTAAATTTGACCACTTCCACATGGTCAAAATTGTCTACTCTATTCGTCTATTTCATTAATAATGATTAAATTATTTATTTAATCATTATTTCATTTTCTGCCTAAGTATGTAATCAAATAATTAAATACTTTACCTTACACCTTTTCTTCTCTAAATTAAATAAATATATCAATTTATTTAATTTAGTCACGTAATCTTTTGATTAGAAATCAATTTTTAATTCCTCATTTTCTCTCTCTTTGTCACATCCTCCATAATCCTTTTTTAATCTAGATTAAATAAATTAATCCATGATTTGGATGTGCACCACTTAATCGAGATTAGTGTCACATCCTCCATAATCTCACACTTGCTTCTAATCTTTCATTAATTATTCTAATCAAGAGTTTGCACAACCATAATCAAAGTCATTAGCCACATTTAACATGCCTTTTTTGGTCAACCTTTTCATTTTCCTTTCTTGGCCTTGACCCTCTTTCCCATGTGAATTTTTAATTCACATTTATTCTCCCTAGGTATCTCTCTTCCTCATGTGAATTTTTAATTCACCTTTTATCCTTCCAAAGTTTACCTTATCCCCTTGCAAGTTATAGAACATGTGACTTGTCACTTCACATGTTCCAAAGACTTCTAGAACTGTGGACTTGTCACATCACTCACATGTGGAAAATTCCCACTTTTTTGGAAACCCTCTTTTATCCATTATATTCTCTCAAGAACATGTAATTCTCCAACCACTTTCCCATTTCCCATGGAGATTTTTGAGGAATTCTAAAATTCCTCAAATATCTTTTTCACTCTCAT
The DNA here is from genome assembly GCA_007115665.2 of Sequoiadendron giganteum. Taxonomy (NCBI): domain Eukaryota; kingdom Viridiplantae; phylum Streptophyta; class Pinopsida; order Cupressales; family Cupressaceae; genus Sequoiadendron; species Sequoiadendron giganteum. The sequence goes on from CM021103.1 coordinate 258,514,936, forward strand.
TTGGGGACAAAAAGTTCATTTTTGAGGAAATATTATCATCCCCCAAGGTAAATATAAGGTACTTGTCCTTCCTCCACATCATGTACCTTTCTTCCACTTCACTTCCACATCATCCTATCCTAAGCCATCTCATGTTCCACATGTCAAGATATGAGGGCTTGTGAGTCCTCGACTCACCATATCCCTCCATCTTGGCCTTGTTGGTTTAATCTCAACCATTGAATTCTCTAGAGAATTTAAATTTCTTTATAAATACCCCCCTCTCTTCTCTCATTTACAACACTTAGTCATTTGCACCCTTATGCTACCAAATTTCTCACTCAATTTGTAAGAACCATATTAGCCATTTAGCCATTAGTACTTGAATCCACCATTATCACACCTTCAATAATCTTGCATCTTAATATCATTTTCCATCCAAGGAGCATACAAAGCATAAAATATCAAGGGCCAACTAAGGAATCTCTACAAAAAAAAGGTATAATCACTCATTTTTTTGTTTCATCTTATTTCTTTGCATTTTCTTTCCTTATGCTAATCTTGAGTTGTACTCTTTGTGTTATTCCTTTAGTGCATTAATATTTTTCTTGCACCTTTAAAATAGGTTAGAACATTTAAGGGATCACACCCGCTATCCCTCTCTCAGGTCTCTCTCTCACACACACTCTGTCCCTCTATCTCTCTCCCCTCTACCCTTAACCCTCTACCCTCTACCCTCTACCCTTAAAACCTAAACCCTCAACCCTCTACCCTTAACCCTAAACCATTAACCCTTAAACTATCTACCCTCTACCCTTAACCCTCCCTCCCTCTATATCTCTCCCACTACCTCCCTCTCTCTCTATCAACCCTCTCCCTTGTACGCCCTCTCCCTCTCTCAGGTCTCTCTCTCAGTCACTTCCTATATCTCTCTCCCCTCTACCCTTAACCCTAAACCATAAACCCTTAAACCTTCTACCCTCTACCCTTAACCCTCCCTCTCTCTCAAACCTCTCCCTCCTACCCCCTCTCCCTCTCTCAAGTCTCTCTCTCTTTTAGTCACCCCCTCTATCTCTCTCCCCTCCACCCTTAACCCTAAACCCTAAACCCTTAAACCCTCTACCCTCTACCCTTAACCCTTAAACCCTATACCCTCTACCCTTAACCCTACCTCCCTCTATAACTCTCCCACTCCCTCCCTCTTTCTCAAGACTCTCGCTCCTATCCCCTCTCCCTCTCTTAGGTCTCTCTCTCACTCACTCACTCCCACTATCTCTCTCCCCTCTACTCTTAATCCTCTACCCTCTACCCTTAACCCTTAAACCATAAACCCTTAACCCTCTACCCTTAACCCTAAACCCTAAACCCTTAACCCTTAACCCTTAACCCTTAAACTTTCTACCCTCTACCCTTAACCCTCCCTCTCTATATCTCTCACCCACTCCCTCCCTCTATCTCTCTCTCAACCCTCTCCTTCCTACCCCCTCTCCCTCTCTTAGGTCTCTCTCTCTCTCTCTATCTATATCTCTCACATCTACCCTTAAACCTTAAACCCTAAACCCTCTACCCTTAACCCTCCCTCCCTCTATCTCCATCCCACTCCCTCCCTATCTCTCTCCCAAGTCTCTCCCTCCTACCTCCTCTCCCTCTCGGCTCTCTCTCTCACTCACTCACTCCCTTTATCTCTCTCCCCTCTACCCTTCACCATCTACCCTCTACCATTAACCCTTAAACCCTAAACCCTTAAACCCTTAACCCTCTACACTTAACCCTCTACCCTAAGCCCTCTACCCTTAACCCTCTACCCTTAAACCCTCTACCCTCTACCCTCTACCCTCTACCCAATACTCTCTACACTTAACCTTATACCCTCAACCCTCTACCCTCAACCTTAAAATCTCAAACCCTCAACCCTTAAATCATCTACCATCAACCCAATACCCTCTACTCTCTACCCTAATCCCTCAACCCTAATACCTCAAACCTATACCCTAAACCCTTATACATAAACCCTTAAACCTTCTACCCTCTACCCTCAACCCAATACCATCTACCCTCAACCCTAATCCCTCAACCCTATACCCTCAACCCAATACCCTAAACCATATACCCTATACCCTCAATTATCAACCCTCTACCCTATACATTGGATCTTCAAACCCTCATCTATATATATCACTCCCACCTCTTCTCTCATCTTTATCTCAATTCTCCCTCCATCTCTCCCTCCATCCATCCCTCCCTCTCTTCCCTAATCCCTCAATCTTTAAACCCTTAAAATTTCAACCTTGTACCCTAAACCCTCTACCCTCAACCTAATACCCTCTACCCTCAACCCTAATCCCTCAACCCTTAACCCTTTATCCCTCAACCCTTAAACCCTAAACCCTCTACCTTCAACCCTGAACCCTTAACCCTAAACCCTCAACCTCTATACCCTCTACCCTATATGTTTGAACCTCAACCCTAATCCATCCACCATATACCCTCAACCCTCTACCCTCGACCTTAAAATCTTGACCCTCAACCCTTAAACCCTCTACCCTCTACCCTATACATTAAACCCTTAACCCTCAATTCTCAACCTTCAACCCTTAATCCCTCAATCCTCAACCCTTTAACCATAAACCCTCAACCCTTCTACCTTCTACCCTATACATTAGACCCTCAAACATAATCCTTTAACCATATAACCTTAAACCTATACCCTAAACCCTTAAACCTTCTTCCCTCTACTCTCAACCCAATACCCTCAACTCTATACCCTCAATCCAATACCCTAAACCATCAACCCTATACCCTCAATTCTCAACCCTCTATCCTATAAATTGGATCGTCAACCCTCATATATCTTTGTCCCTCCATCCTCTTCTCTCCTTCTCCATATCTCATTTTCACCTCCATCTCTCCCTCCATACTTCCCTCCCTCTCTAACCTATACATTGGATCTTCAACCCTCATATATCTATATCCCTGCCTCCTCTTCTCTCCTTATCTCTATGTCACTTCTCCCTCCATCTCTCCCTCCATCCTTCCCTCCATCCTTCCTTCCCTCTCTACCCTAATCCCTCAACCCTATATCCTCAACCCTTAAACCCTTAAACCCTATACCCTCTACCCCCAACCCTATACCATCAACCCTTAAACCCAAGTAAACTCTCTACCTTAATCCCTCAACCCTCAAACCTCAACCCTCAAACCTCAACCCTCAACCCTCAACCCTCAACCCTCAACCCTCAACCCTCAATCCCTCAAACCTTAAACCCTCAACCATCAACCCTCTAACCTAATCCCTCAACCCTAAACCCTTAATTCCTCAACCCTTAAACCCTCAACCCTCTACTCTCTACCCTCAACCATAAAACCCTAATCCCTCAACCCCTATACCCTCTACCCTATACATTGGAACCTCAAACCTAATCCCTCTACCATATACCCTAAACCCTCTACCCTCAACCTTAAATCCTCAACCCTCAACCCTTAATCCCTAAACCATAAGTAGGTAGGGAAATATAGGTGAGATACAGAGTGATGAAGGGAGAGGTAGGTAAACAAAGGGATAGGGGAGATAAATATAGGTAGATAGGTAAGGAGACATAGAGAGGAGATATAGAGAGAAGTAGAGAGGGGAGGGAGGTACACGTAGGGAGGAGATAGAGGTGAGTGTGTGTGTGTGAGAGAGAGAGAGAATGAGTAGAGAGATAGAGGTAGAGGGAGGGAGAGGATAGATAGAGAGTAGATATGGAAAGATTTATGGAGGAGATAAAACTGAGATATAGAGTGATGGAGGGAGAGGTGGGTAAAGAGAGGGAGAGGGGATACAAAGATAAATAGAGAGGGAAGGAGATGTAGAGAGAGATTATAGATAGATATAAGTATATAGTGGATGGATGGAGGGAGAGGAAAGGAGGAGATAGAGGTGAGTGTACATGTGTGAGAGGGAGAGAGAGTGAGAGGAAAGAAAATAAGGGCAGAGAGGAAGGGGGGAGAGAGAAAGAGAGTGGAGAGGGAAGGGGGAGAGATAGATAGTAGAGAGGGAAGGAGAGAGGGATGGATAGGAGGGAGAGATGGGAGGGAGAGTTAGATGGAGAGAGTGGTGAGATCGAGAGTAGAGAGGTAAGGAGAGAATGATAAATAGAGACAAAGAGAGAGAGGTAGAAAGGGATAAGTGAGACACAGAGAGGGAAGGATGGAAATTGGGATAGAAAGAGAATGGTGATTTAGAGAGGAGGGAGTGAGAGGGAAGGAAGGAAAGTGGGAGAGAGAGATTGGTGATTTAGAGAGAAAGGGGTGAGAGGTAGGGATAGAGATAATGGTGAGATAGAGAGGAGAGAGTGAGAGAGAAAGAGATGAGAGGTAGGGATAGAGATAATGGTCAGATAGAGAGGAGAGAGTGAGAGATAAAGAGAGGGATGGAGAGGTAGAGAGAGGTAGGGAGAGGAAGGGAGAGGAGAGATAGAGAGTAGAGAGGGAAAGAGGTGGGGAAGGATACATATGTGAGATAGAGAGGGATGGAGAGAGAGAATGATGAAGGGAGAGGTAGGTATAGAGAGGGAAAGAGAAAGGAGAGATAGAGAGTAGAGAGGGGAGGGAGGGAGGGAGAGGTAGGGAGAGAGATAGAGGTGTGTGTGAGAGAGAGAGAGATAATTATGAGATAGAGAAAAGGATAAATTGAGAGAGAAAGATGGGGGAGGGAGGGACAATAGTGAGAGAGATTAGGAGGAGGGACAAAAATAAGGGGAGAGAGGGAGGGAGAGGAGAGAGAGATAATTAGAGAGGGAAGGAGGGAGTAAGGGTATGTTAGCGAGGGAGATAGAGTTTTGTGTGTGAGAGAGATAGATAGAGTGGTGAGATAGAGAGGAGAGAGTGAGAGGAAGGGAGATAGAATTATGAGATAGAGAGGAGAGAGTTATAAAGAAATATGGGGAAGAGAGGGATAGAGAGTGAGAGAGAGATGTAGATAAAGGGAGGGAGAGGAGAGATATAAATTAGAGAGGGAAAGATATAGGGAGGGAAACATAACTGAGATACAAAGTGATGGAGGGAGAGGTAGGTAAAGAGAGAGAGGGGAGATAATGATAAGTAGAGAGGGAAGGAGATGTAGAGAGAGAAGAGATAGAGAGAAGTAGAGAGAGGAGGGAGGGACGAATATTTAGGGAGATAGAGGGGTGTGAGCGAGAGGGGAGAGAGGGAGGAAGGGGGAGAGAGAGAGAGGGAGTGGAGAGATAGAGAATAGAGAGAAGAAGAGAATGAGAGAGAAATTTGGTACAAATTGATGACTACTAAAATTTGACCTCCTGATTATTGAAATTTGAATTGTGGATTACTGAAATCTAACTAAGTCTAAATTTTTTAAGATCTTCCAAAAACTAGAATTTTCATTATAACTCCTAGAGATCTGAAACCACTCTAAAACATTTTTCCTATATACATGACATATAACTTAAAGTATATGAAATAAAATGTCCATATCTAAATGTAAACTTATACTTAAATGTTTATTTCATGTACATAGTTTCTCTAGTAGAGAAAAAGAAAATGAAAGAGTTTAGAAAAATGCATTCCAGAAGTCATTGAAAAAAGAAAGAGTTCACAAGTTCATTCTTTAAAAAATTCAAGGCATTTGGCACTCGCCAAATGGTAAATCAATTTGGAGAGCGCCAAATTTGGCGAACGCAATATGGCCTATTATGGTTTTTTTTTTCAACTTGACACCAAAATTGTGTCATAGATCCATGAACTTACCCGGATGCATGATGGTGCTTGATATTTTTCATGGATATTATATTGAATTAGGATAGGTCCCATTTGGGAATGCTTTTGACCAAGTTCTTGAAACACAAGGATTTTCTTGGATGATATGAGTGAGAATTAAATTTTTGTACTACTAGCAATTAGTATGTGAAGGTACTCTTTGAGTTGTGCACATGGATTGGATGATGACCTTTTATGCTTCTAGGTGTCGAAACTAGTGGATTTAAGGTATTTGAGGGGTTTTGAATTTTCATAGTCAATTAAACATTTGTATGTGAAAGGTGGAAAAATTTTGTTGGCTATGGTTTAGGACATCTAACAACAATCTTCTACACTTCTCATTCAAGAAAACCCTAGAGATCTCAATCCAAGGATGAAGTATGGGAAAGAGATCTTTCAATAGGGTGCCCTAACGTGTGATTAAAGGTATAAATGGGTTCACCACCAAGCTAGGGCTTGGAAAGACTAATGAAATACAAGACCTAATGTTTATACCTAGAGCAATGCAAAACTTTACTAAATGACCTAGAAAATGAAACTGAAATGCAGAATAAAAGATTAAGAATGAGAATAGCTACACCTATAAGAAGGATAAGATCAAAACAAGCTCCAAAACCCTAAAAAAAAATTGTTTGGTGCCCGTTGGGGCTCATATGCCAGTTTGGGCGATTAAGTCCCAAATTGGGGTTTTTGGGTGGAAACAAGAATCTGACATTGCTAAATCTAAATATCCTGAAATCTATAAAAGTCCTTGTATTGGAACTCATATGTCACAATTTTTGTATCAGTCCCACTCTAATTTTTTGGAGGGTTAAGATCTAAATCAGGTCTCCAATCTTTTCTCTTCCTTCCACACTTTGTTTCTGGATCCGAAACCTTGATTTGCAACCTGTAGGTGACTTTTTGTGAAGATAGAAACCTTGTGAAAACCTGATGAATTTATTCAACCTTGTAGCCTAATCTTCAAAGGAACTTCAAGCTCTAAGACACCTAGATCTGAAATCCCACATGTAGAGAAAGGGAAAAAAAATTGATTTTTAAGAAATAAGGGTTTTCCTTAGTCAAACCCCATTTAGGTAATTAAACCTTGTGATGAAAGAATAAAATATGAACATGAAACATGGAATATGAAACATGAACAATGATACCTTGAATGATGTCTTGAGATGTAAGTCAACAATCTAAGATTAACTTCAAGCTTCATGAGGCAAGCAAAGCTTTGTATGCTTGAAACTCATGAACAAACAAGATGGCTTCACAGGTAAGAAAAGTGTGTTATGCAAGGTGGCCATATAACATATATTGTAAATGTAAAATAGTGTAAGGTACGTTCAAAGGGATTTTTCTTGGTTCATGTAAGTTCTCTTCTTAGGGAAAATTGTGCCTAATGTATCCAAGAGAGGATAAATCAAATAAATATCACACTCTCAAAGGAAATCATACTCAATGATACCACAAGAAAAGGACACATCACAAGAATAAATAAAATTGAACATTGAAACATGAGTGTTGATGTATGCCCCCACTTTAAAGTGGTTGCTAACACCATTGTTGTGATAAATTTCTTTAAAGTAGAAGAAGACATGAGAGCTTACTCAGAAATCCCTATGCCAAGTCATATATATTTCCAATTGAAACTACATCATGAAAAGGGGTTGCCCCCAAAACTCAGTACGTCACATGTGAGCCAACTTAAGACATGTCATCCACATCCCAAGATTACTCTTATATGTACATGAAATGTGGTACTAGACAAAAGAGACAATGGCAAGTGACATATGAGGACAAGGCTACCTAACCCCTTGCCCCCACTTAGTGTGAGACAAGGATGAGCCAAGATGATTAATGAGAGGTTTGAAAGTTAGTATCAATTAGAGGATTTTGATGCTTCAATATAAGGAAAAGCACCACAATACTTAAGATGTTGGATTTTTTTACCCAAATTCTTACATTCATTAGTAGCATGACCATTAAATCTATGATATGCACAATTGAATTTTTGTAGTACAAAAATTTTCATGTTATTGGAGGGAGGGATATCAAACAATCCTAGAGGAGTCCCAACAAGATACCCTATTGATCAATAGTAGAAGATGTTCCTTTATTTTGATAAAAAGATATAACCCTTGATTTGTACAAGGTGTCATACATACACAAGACTTTTTAGATGTCAATATTTTGTACCCTTCTTCAAAGTAAGGTGTAAAATCTAACGAATTTGAATCATTAGTGTTTTGTGTGATGAAATTGATATTAAGAGAAGATTTATTTGTTTCTTTCATTTATTTCAAAGGGTAACAATCAAGGCCACTAGTGTCTATCAATTCAAGATGCACTAATGTTAAAGTCGGCTTAGAGGAATCTTTTGTAAGAGTGTTGATATCAAGTGAAGGATTGTGTATTTCTTTTGAGGGACAATAACCAAGACAATTAGTAATTCCTTAAGCATTAGGATTTATAGGGACATGGATACCTTTTTCTCTAGCACCAAATCCTTTACCACTATATCCAAGTTGTTTCATAAGTTCATAACCTTTTGCATAAATATTTTTCATTTCTTTTAGATTCGGTGTTTGTTCATAATCAGCTTCATCAAAGTTTTTTGTATAATTTGTTTCTTCTTTTAAAGTGGTTGAGATGGATGCTTTTGAAGAGTCTTATGAATTTTGTGTTGATATTTCTACTTTTTTCCCCCTTTTTAGAGTCTTTGTTTATGATCATATATTATCCTAGTGAATGATGTGCAATATAAGGAACCCCAATCATCTTCTAATAACTTCATGACTTTCTCAATATGTTTTTCTTTGTCTTTCTATTGCACTAGTTCTACTTGACGTAGTTGGTGTCAATGTTTTAAAAGGATTTTCTTTATTTTTCTCAATGTTTAAACAACTATTTGGTTCATGATCCGCTTTGAGTATGTACACTTTCTTTTTCTAGACATACTTCATTATACGATGAAGAGTAGAAGGAACCCCATTCATTGCATGATTCCATGGTCTACCTAAAAGAAGACTATATGAAAGATCGTGAGGCATAACATGGATTAGTGTTTCTAATGTGGCCTTTCCAGCTATAATAGGAAAATTGATCACACAAATCAGTTGTTTCCTATATTGTCAAATCCTTGAATAGATAAAGATTTGGGTCAAATTTTTAATTTATCCATACCCAGTCTATCGAAAATGGTCACACTAAAAACATTAAGAGAAAATATATTATTGAAAATGGTTTTGTTTATCCCTGTTATATTATATCTATCTATTATCACAAGAACATCATTTTTTTTTGCACTTCCAATGAAGGTAAATCATCTTGATGGAAAGTAATGTCCAAGTTGTTTGGTGCTATAGCTTAAATTTGTGCTCCTACATCATTTGATTGTTGATTAGAAGGGATAGGAACTTGTTGTAGATAAATTTGAATCATATTGTGATAATGAGGGGAGGCTTGAATAAGGTCCCATAATGATATCTTAGTAGGAGTATTCTATAGTTTTTCAACAAGATTGTACTCCTTTTCATTATGTGAAGGAAAATGAGGAGGATTGGGTAGGATAGAGTTAGTCAATGGGAGGGATGTTGAAGGTGTTTGTCTTGGTTGCAAATTGTTTCTAGTGTTATATGTATGAGTGCCGATATTATAGCCTGACTTTTGTGAAATATTATTCTTAGGTGGGTAGAGGATAATTTTAGGTTTGTTTTGATTTTGTGGTCATTGTGAGGGTGGGTAAAGAATTAGAGGATTCTTAGGATGTCCCACATGATATGTAGGAGGTCCATTAAATAAGGGGGCTCTAATGGAAACTTTTGCATTCATAACCACAAAGGTTTTGGTGTGATGTCTTTCTAATGAAGGGGAGTCTAGTGTCATGTTTTCACCATAATATAAGGAATCTGAAACGTTGTCATTTTCTTCCACCATGATATATTCCCTAGTAGGAGAGTTTTCAGGAGAACTACAAACTAGATGTTCATGAAATTCAAAGGTTGGTTCTTATAAAATTACTTCACCACAAGTAATGGAGCTAGCCATGGTTGTATCTTGTTCAATAAGGTTTTACATAGGGGAAGAGAGGAAAATAAGATTCTCATGACTTTCATCGATTGTCTTTTTTAACATCAAATTATCTTCCTCACAACTAGGAGAGATACTAGAAGAAGAAATAATGCGATTGTCATTATTGTCCATACATTCATTCCTTTGTATCATAATGTCTTCTAAAATAGGATAGGTAGGGGAAGAAACATAAAAGGGGTTATCATAAATATTAAATATTTGATCATCTAACACCAATATATAATCCCACTTATAATTTCATCTTTGAAAACATTGTCACAAGAGGGGAAGGTGTTGGGACATGAATGTAGACTAGTTGAAGTTTCAATGGTATCTTGTTTTGTTACGTGATCATCATGATTACCTATGGTTGTGTCCTCTTGTTCATCAATGTCTTGCCTAATAAGAGCTCGATAGGAGAGAAACAAGTAGGACTGTCAAAAATCTCATTGAATGGTTCCTCCAACACCAAAATATCTTCTTCACAAATAAGAGAGATATTAGGAGAATAATGAATATGATTGTTATGATTTCCCAAGAGTGCATTCTCTTTCATTAAAGCATTCTCATAGGGAGGGGATATTAATTTTTTCTTAGCATGCCTAGATAGGTAAGATACTAACATTGTTTGACCAAGAATGAAAAGTACTTCTAACCATATCATGCATTGCTTCAATAATGTAAACAATGTATATGAAAATATGAAAAATGCTTCTATCCAATGTATGCAAAGCTTTAATAATCCAAACAATGTGTATCCAAAAATGGAAAGAACTTTTATAAAACTTGTACAAAGATTTATGAATGTAAACATTGTGTATGCAAAAGTGAAAAGTAATTTTATCCATATTATGCAAATTTTTAGAAATGTGAACATTTTCAGATCTAATTCCTTTTACTACTAAAATGATTTAGGAGAAATTCAAAAGTGACTACCATAAATTGTTCTTTTTGACCTAGATGCATAAAACATAAGTTACTAAAACTTTCCAAAGTAACACTATATGTTACCAACAAGCTTAGGAAGGACAAAAACAAGGTTTTTACTACTGTAAAAGGTAGTTTTAGGCCTAATCTAGGACTAAATCACCCAGATGGGCGTATGAGTCCCATTTAGGGTTTTTCAAGGGTTCAAATGCTGAAAAACACATAACATAGAAGTCCCAGAAAGTAGGAAAAACAACTTGTACTAGGACTAAATCACCTAGAGGGGCGTATGAGTCCCCGATTAGGGTTTTTGCACCATTTTTAGAAAATTCTATGTAAATGTTATGTTTTCTATTTTCAGTGATATCTAGGATAAATGCAAATACAAATTTTAGATGAAATTCAATGATGCAAGATGCAAAAATGCAACCTATTTGCACTTTCACTAATGCAAGCTTTAGAAACCCTAGATGTAAATTAACTAATGCAAAACCTAATGCAATGTTAATGCAAACTAGATCTAGGATGATGATGCACTCAGGGTCAGAATTAATATTTTCTAAATGTAGGTTCACCAAAATTAAAGGTGGAAAATTGTCTTTGGCTATGGTTTAGGACAAAGAACAACAATCTTCTACATTTCTCATTCAAGGAAACCCTAGAGATCTCAATCCAAGGATGAAGTAAAGGAACGAGATCTTGCCATAGGGTGTCCTAGGGTGTGATTAAAGTCATAAAATGGGTTCACCACAAAGCTGGGACTTGGAAAGACTAATGAAATACAAGACCTAGTGTTTAAACCTAGTGCAATATAAAACTTTACTAAATGACCTAGAAAAGGAAAGTAAAATGTAGAATAAAAGGCTAAAAATGAATAGAGGTGCACTTGAAAGAAGGATGAGGTCAAAAAAATATCCAAAACCCTAAAAACTTGTTTTTTGATGCCCATTAGGACTCATACACCAGTCTAGGTGATTTAGTCCTAGGCTAGGGTTTTTTGGGTGGAAACATCAATCTGACAGTGTTGAATTTGAATCTCCTGAACTTTGGAAAAAGCCTTGTACTAGGACTCATACACCACAAGTGGCATATCAGTCCCACTCAATTTTTTTGGAGGATTAAGATCTGAATGAAGTCTCCAATCTCTACTCTTCCTTACACACTTTATTTTCAGATTTGAAACCTCGATTTGCAACCTCTAGGAAACTTTTTGTGAAGATAGCAACCTTGTGACAACTTGATGAATTTATTCAACCTTGTAACCTAATCTTTACATGATCTCAAGCTCCAAGACACCTATATCTGCAATCACACATGTAGAGAGAGAGAAAAACTTGTTGATTGTTAGGAAATAGGGGCTTGCCTTGGTCAAACCTCGTTTAGGTAATTAAACCTTATGATGAAACAATAAAATATGAATAAAAAACATGGAATATGAAGGATGAACAATGATACCTTGAATGATGTCATGAGATGTAAATCAAAAATCTAACATGAAGTGGACATGTAGAATGTAGATCTTGATCTTGAAATTTGATATGAAGCAATGGTTGTAAATGGATCTTCAATGCTACATCACAACACTAGCTCAACAATATGATTGATGCTTGATGATCTTGACATGATGATGGATGTTGAATTGTATCAATAATTAATAAATAAATTTTCCTTTGAATACTTTCTTGACACTCTTGTGAAGTCTTTTAATTCTTAACTCTTGATTGATTAGGATGATAACATAAAGGCTTAGTGAAATAATGATTTGAGACCTTGTTTATATAGGCAATCCATCTAATCTCCTATACATATTAGATCCTAGAGGTTGATATTCATGAAATTTGAATTTAAAACCTTGATTTCCCACTCAAAACCCTAAAAAGGGTCCAAATAGGACTCATACACCACTTGTGGTGTATAGGTCCCATCTAGATGGGACTCATACACCCAAGGTAGTGTATGGGTCCCCCTAGGCCTTTTTAGGTGGATAAAATCTCAAGGAGTTGAGAAATTAAGTTTATTTGATGTCTATGTCAATATTTCAATTGAAATAAGGCTCATGATGCATAATACAAGGTCTTAGGGGATTATTAATGATTATATGAAGTTCATAAATGCAAGAAGACCCAAAAATCAATGTGAAAGTATAAATAAATATACTTTACAACATTAAATTAAGGAAAAATTAGGTCTATTTAGCTTAAAAGGGTCCTAAATCCAATGTGAATGTGGAAAATACATTACAAAACTATATCAAGGCAACACTAGGTCCATTTTAATGTTAATTATTCTCAAATTAAGTGTCAAAATGTAAACGATGACATTTTATACACTACAGGATGGTATAGGACTAGTTATAGGGTGTGATGGTATTACATTATTTGTGCATTTGCATTTAAGATCCTTTGTTATTAGTCCTTGGAGAAAATACCTAAAGTGGAATTTATTGAATGAAATTTTGGATGAGGATGGTGTGGATTGCAATGTTATAAAGGATGAATGCTTAGGATAGGAAATGTAGGTGACAATATTTTCACGAATTAGTGATGGGGATGAGTATTTAAGATATGGATGGTCGATAGGGATTTGGGATATGGATTGGTTCAAATATTGGTTTCCCATGTCAATGATGGGATGATGATAACTAATGGATGTTTATTGGGGTTTTATGGTGTATATTGTTATAATTGGTTCTTGATATTGACGGTAGATTGATGGATGACTAGATCTTATATTGTTGTTAAGGTGGTTGTTTTTAGAAAAATAATTGTTAGTATGGGGGTAGATGAATGGATGGCTAGATTTATGGGTTTTTGAAAAGGTGGTTGTTTGTAAGTGGGTCCAAATGTTGGGGTTATTGGTATTGAGGGTGGATGGATGGGTAACTAGAGCTTATGGGTTGTTGTTATGGATGGTAAATTGATGGATGACTAGGTTTTATGGCTTGTTGGTGTTAATAGAACATATAGATCAAACTTTCTTAAGGAAATATACTATAAGGTTTTCTCATCATTGGGATCATATGTTGGGTGATATATAAGACTCTCACTATCATAATAAATTAAATATGTTTTCTTTGGTTGTTGCTTGGGATTTAGGTCCTATTTTTATTCTTTGAAAAATTTGGCTAGAGATAAATAATAGGATTTTCAAGATCATTAGAGTGTTTCCATTCAAGTTTAATAGAAGATAAATCTTTCAATTTGGGAAATTTTTGCCACTATATTTTCCCTTAAACAAATTCTTTCCCTTTCTAACTCTCAAATATCTCATAGTCTAGTTTTATCCTCTTCTACAACTTCTATCATTTTAAAAGATGGTAAGTTGAATAACTATATAAAAGTAAATAGGATTAGTAAGTGGTCTCGTCCTCCATATTTTTTAAAACTAATTATGTTGTATCCTTTGGAGATAACCCAAGGGTTATGAGAATTGGTGGAGTGAGTCAAGATAATCAAGTTTTGGTTCATATCTTCTTTTCTACTTCTAATGGATACTATACTAATAATCAAATGGGGACCCATGTCATTCTTGTTACAGTGACAACTTAGTAGTTGGGATGGGAAAAGGCTATAATTTTTGAGATGGACTCTTTAATATTGGATACTCTTTTAAATAGATAGATTTCTAATAATATTTTTTGTCACTTAGCTTCCATTTTTGTGAATATTTTGTGTTTGATTCCTAATTTTGACTCCATTTATTTTATTCATATCCCTAGTGAAGGGATTATTGTTGTTAATTTTCTAGCTAAATGAGCTTTAGACAATATATAGCAGTCGAATGTCATGGATGGTGTTATTTACCCTTGGATAGGTCAAAGGTGCTTCTCTAATTTCTTCATCATGATAGATCTTATTTTTTATTTTTCCTCATATTGGGAGTTTGATTAATGTCTAATCTAGATCATGAATATTCTATGTTATGGGTTTGGTGGTATTTTTTGAGGTCTCCTTGGATTTATATTATTTTAGTTTTAAACTCTCTTTTCTCATTATAATTTTATTCATTTTATAAAAAATAAATAAAAAAGTCCAAAGTGTTATGTTTCTGAACTGCATTCATATCCATTCATGAGAAAGTCACTAGAATCATCTTGATCTTAAGGTTTGTAATGAATCTGGTAATTGGGATTTATTTATTTGTGATTTCAAGTTCTTTATAAAAAAATTCATTTTTTCATTTCTTTCAAGATCATTTAAACTACATAAAAGAATGCATCATGAATAAAGATAAAAGGACGAGATTCAAGAAAACTTTCAAATATCTCATAATCCATGATGTATGCATGAATGAGACACCAAAATAAAGATTCACAAGGATTAATGATAAAAAGGCTAGATTCAGACCCTAATATAGAAGGATAAGCTTGAGGGAAAACCCTAGGTTATGTATGAATATTGTGCTCACTAAAAATGTATAATAGTTTAATATTTTTTTGTATTTACTAACTCTCAATTTCAATGAATGTAACAAGTAATATAATTTAATTAATTTAATTTAGACTTGTGATATATCATGAATGAATTTAAAAACATGGAAATTAAAAGGGTCAAAACACTTAGTTTGTTCCAGAGGTCAACATACAAATGATTATTTTATCTATTATTTTTAGTATACCTTTTGAACCATAGCTTACAAACAATTATCCTTAGATGTATCAAAAGTTAAAAAACTAAACCTAAACTAGATCATTCTCAAAATTAGGCTACAATTAGATCTAAGTACAAAAAGATCAAAATTAGATCAAAGGGTGCAAAACTAAACTTACATAATATAAATGTGTAAATAATCATGACAAAATTTACTACTGAAAATATGTTCACTTTACTGTTTGTAACTTATATCTAAATAAAATGATGTCAATAATCACCATATAAAATCTTGTCGATGAGGGGGCGGGGGGCCTAGCTCGATTGGCTAAAGTATCATGTTGTAGGCAAGAGGTCATGATGTTTAGTCTCCCCCCTATCCTCGTAGTACTAGAGGGTGTGTCGCACTAGTACCGACGATCACGTGAAATTTTTTTACCAAGCGCATTGTACTTTACCAATGGTAAAGCATGTTATGATTGATAATTTGGAAACAAGAATTATGTAACAAATTGTTGATAATTTGCAAACATGAATTGTGTACAAAATTGTTTATAAGGACAGTCAAATAATATGGAGAGGCACACCCAATAAAAGCATGTTATGATTGATAATTTGCAAACAAGAATTGTGTAAGAAATTGCTGATAATTTGCAAACATGAATTGTGTACAAAATTGTTTAGAAGTATAGTCAAATAATATGGAGAGGCATGCCCAATAAAGAAAAGTTGCTGAATGTGACTTATGTTATGATTGATAATTTGCAAACAAGAATTGTGTATCAAATTGTTGATAATTTGCAAACAAGAACTATGTAACAAATTGCTGATAATTTGCAAACAAGAATTGTGCAACAAATTGTTGATAATTTGCAAACATGAATTGTGTACAAAATTGTTTATAAGTGCAGTCAAATAATATGGAGAGACATGCCCAATAAAGCAAAGTGTTGAATGTGCCTCATATCAAGACGTTTGAGCAATGGTTGATAATATGGTGTTGCAAATGTTGCATTATTTTTATAGTATTACTCCACACCATGACTTTATATCTTAAATAATATTCAATCAATAATAAGCCCACACGAGTAGAGAGTTTGCTTGGGCAGTGGGTTTGCTCCCCATTGGTCTCGGGTTCGACTTTGCTCCTGGGTTTAAGAAGTGAGACTTCTTGCAGGCAGTGGATCTCACCCGCAGGGGACTAGTCTCGCCCCAGGTACCCAAGATACGGGCTGCTGGACCGCTGGGCCGGGTTGCGGAGACACCCCTGTTGTGTTAAAAAAATATATATTCAATCAATAATAATTTTATATCTCATCTACATTTAAAAATAAATTGTTAGACTATATTGAAGGATAACAATTGATAATATAGTATCAAGAATATGTCATTTTGTTACGTATGACTCAACGCCATGGCTTTACCTGTATGCGAATAAACCTTTTGCCCTAACACGAATAATCATTTTCCGATGGGAATATAAAAAGACTTATCATATGCGAATAACCCATTACACAGAATCCCTGTCGACTTCCAGGTTCTGTCCCCTCTACAAAGGAATCGATTGTTATTATTCATCATACCTATATACGAACAACTCGATGTGAAAATATTCACAGAAGCTCAGCATATATACTTTCTGTTTGTAAAATCGTTTTCTTTAATAGATTTTTGTTGATTCGTTGGTATGACAGCCTTCGAGGCTTCAGTTATCTGAACAAAAAGTTGAGTTGCCCGTGGAAAAGGGCATTCCTGCAGAGCCACACCAAACTAAAACTGGAGATAAGAATGCGAGACAGCAGTTTTGTTCCAGAGGACCATTTTGGTGAAGTTGATATTGCTCAACTAAGGGAAAATGTTCTGAGGCATCTTTCTCTATCTAAACGTCAACTTAATAAATAAAGATTCTAAGATTCAGTCTTCAGGTCATTATATTACACTATCTAGTCGTTGTGGTATGCATGAAACCGCTACTAATGTGTAGCTAAACATGTATAGCTGTTTTTCACCTTATGAACAAGAGTTGCATGCGATGGAGCTCTTACAAAATTAACCTTTCCTTAATATAAATCTAGCTTAATTCAATAAATCTAAATAATCAAGTGTAAAGTAATTTAGATTAAATCAATAATATTTGGGAAGAGATGATTTTTATTTTTTTTAAATTGTTGAACTTCAAATTAACCTTACAAATTATTGAGAAGAATAAATGTGATATTGTATGAAAATATGTTCATTTTGAATTTGAAAATAATCATTCTTTATTTGTATATGGTTTTGGGATTAGAATTTTTTTATTTTTTTTTCAAGATGAATCTACATCTACAAAATAGATCTTACTTTGTGTGTAGGTGTTCTATAATCCTCAAAGGTGATCATGTGCATCGTGGACTTTTACATTTTGTGTTACCAAAAATTCTTGTCTCCATTGATTATGAAGGACTTTAATTTTCACTAATTTAGCTAAATTCGTCTATATTGAATTAGCTCATATTTTTCTACAAAGCATTTTCTTAAGTGTCCTATAGAAACATAGCTTGAAAAGTAAGGTTATATTAATATATCAATGTATGTTATCCTTTTTCTAATTATGAGGTATATGACTTTTTCTTTTCCTAATTGATAATTTTATTGTCATACTCACCCTATTATCAAAAAAATATGAGCATTGTACAATCAATCTTAAAATCTATTTTTACTAGGAAGCCATGTCTTTTGTATTTCATTACCACTCTTTAACTTTGATATGAATTATTTTTCTCCTATTCATATAATTAGTATAAATTAAATCTATTTGAGTAAATGTCATAACACTAGTAACTTCTTGTTAACAAAAGGACTTGTCTAAACTAACTTCAATCATAGTTAGGAATCATAGTTTAAGATTTGAAACAAGAAGAATATGTATGATATTTGTTGATTCATTATAGAATTGATTAAAGTGGCTGAAATAAACTCTTGTACAAGATGATGTGTAGGTATTCCAAGCTCTTGACAATGAATCTATAGATTACATTGTACAATAATGTAAGATCTTTTAAAACCATTATTTTATATTTGATCAAATTTTAAAAATTTCCATAGAGTGGTATGCTTAAGGAGCTATACATGGGCATTGTGAAATTTCTAAAAAATACTAAGTTGATCGAACAATTTCCTATGTAATCTCATGAGAGAAAATCATGTATATAAGTTTATAGAATAAACATAATACAAAGATAAAAGACATACCACAAGATAACACAAGATATACCCTAGGAAAACCATGAAGAGGGAAAAACCTAGCCTCTAAAATCATCCACATATAATGTATTATTTAGCAATCAAAATATTAAAATACACTTGCAGGGCCTTCATGAATACTTCTAAAATATCCAACTCCTCCAATTCTTCCTCCATGTGTCCAATAGTATTATCATATATCAGATGCCATGCTTCACATATGTACTCAACAAGAGAGCTTAATACAAATTACAACCAAGTCAAACAACCAACTAGCCAATCTCAACCAAGAAACATGTGCTTTCTTTTATATATACTCAAACTCACACAAACCAACCAAGTTGTAAGGTAAAACCATGTGTCTCAAAACCATTGACCCCAACAGTTATTTTTTGTCTTATTTTTTCATGTACAATCCACACATAAAATATCTAACCAATGTGACATACAACTTAACAAGTGACCCAAATAAATATTTATTTTACATAACTAGAATAATTCTTTCGATTGTGCAAGGTTTACAAAACCCTTTTCCTAGAAAAATGTAGACTAAACGTCTACATATATTAATATAAAAAAAAAATTCACCACATCAAAATAATATCTTTTTTCTTAATTAATATGAAGTTGGTAAAATAAATCAAGTTTCTTAGTGAACTATAACTCCAAGAAATAGTTTTTATTTAATAAGTAAAAAATATATTTTAGTGTCTTGATTTCTATGAATAGTATAGTAGTTGGTAGATATTAACGTAGACCTTTTGTTTTATTTGGTATTAGGTGTTTAACTTAATAGTTGGTTAAAACTAAATGGTTTTTATAGTTACAATTTAAGAACTAATAATATAAATATATTGACATTAATATTAAAAATATAATTGTTAAAGAACCTAGCATCATTGTAACTCATTTACATTGAGTTTATATTATGTTCTAAATAAAAATAAGATGTAAATTATTAGCTAGATATTAACAAACTCAAACTTTATGAAAAACTTATAGTACTGCATTCATGCAAAATTCAAATGAACATAACTGAATGAGATGCTATTTTCTTATTATTTTTATATATTAAAGAAAAAAATTACTTTCTCTCGAACATAATGTATAAAGGAAAATAAAATTTCCTTAGGGGTGATCAAGGCCTAATTAATAAAATATAGAGAAAAATATGTAACATTAATTTAGATTGGGTAAGTGTTGTGGACTAGTATATTGTGATATTATAACCATTAATTTTAGAATGTAAATACCAAATAAATTTACTTACTTCATCGACTAAAGAATGTACCCTTTGATAAAGATTTAGAATCTTGGCTATTTATTTCTTGAAAGATTTTATCTCTCTATCAATGAAGTGTGTTGGATCTTGTGTGCTAGGCATGTTCGACTTCGGGTAAGTCAATTAATCTAGGTCAATCTCACTAAATTTAATCTATTATATGGCAATATACTTGTCATATATATTTAAATTTGAAATTTTGTATTATCTTCTTCTACTCTTTTTCTCATCTATACGAGGGTATGTGCAGGATCATGATGGGCCAAAAAGTGGCGATATGTAAGTGATATGATGGCCCATGTGGTTGATGAATTTCTTTTTACCCAAAATTGATGAAACGAAAAGGGTTTTTAAAGGAGATTCTTAGCTTTCCACCAATATAAATTATGCTTTACTATGAATTTAATAAATAATTAATATTCATTTTCTATTTGAATTACAACTAAAGTCCTAATTGATAGGCTGATTGAAAAACATCTATAGCTTTCAAACGGTATCACATTTTTTGGATTTGAAATATGCGTCACATTCTATGCTTTGCATACTATAGGATTAAAAGAAAAGAAAAATGAATTTTATGAAGTTTTGACCAAGTTAAGGTGGTTAGACACATGAGTTTTTATATTTTTTAAAAGTTGTAATAAAAAATAAATAATTAATTATTTACTTGGAAAAAAATTACAAAAAAATATGCATCACATTCGGACATGAGTCCTCTACTTATATCTAAAATATTATCATTTTATTGTGGTTAGGGTGGTCAGATAGACACCATCTTCTTATTTTTTCTTTAAGTATTACTGCATTGAAATTTCAATTTTTTACCAAATAGGTTTTTTTATTTTTTAAATAAACCTAGTAGTTTAGAAACTATACTCAATTTTCTACAGATTCTATTCTTACATATTTTTTAAATAATATAGATAACTTATTCAAAATTTTACATCAAATTTCCTAACTCCAATTTTTCTAAATTTACTGCCACTTAAGGGCTTGTTTTTTCCATGATGATCCCGCACATACCCACCACCTTTATTTTTTCTTTTCTAATATGTGTAAACTTTTGGTATTTAAAAAAAATTGGTGGAGATATTTTTTGTCACTAATGGACACATTTTTATAGGTTAATGGGAGCATACATGTGTCAACACAACTAAAAACAACAAGAAAAACTCCTAGAATGATGTATGTAAATTATCTACTCTTTCTAGTGCATCAAATCTAAGGGTTTCATTATTGATTCCTCCTTTAATGATATAGGATGAGTTATACTATATGAAAGCTCTTCAAATATATTGAATAAATGCTAATAAATTTATTTAAATTAAAAAGCACCAAAAATATACTCAAGAGAGCTATCCATAATTTTTATTGGCCTTATGTAAATATTATAGGCCTAAAAAGTTCACTTGTTAACACCATCTAGTGGTGGATAGAAATGTTAAATTATTCAATAAAAAAATTTGGGTATGTGCAGGATCATCATGGAAACAATAGGCCCTTAAGTGGCGATGAAAATTCATAAAATCAGAGTTAGGTGACTTAACATAAAATTTGAATAATTTATCTATATTATTTCAAAAATATGTAAAAATAGAATTTGTAGCAAATTGAATGTAGTTTCTAAGCTACTAGGTTTATTTAAAATAAAATAAAATTATTTGCTGAAAATTTTAAATTTCAATGTAGTAGTACTTAAATTTAAGGGGAAAAATAAGAAGTAGGTGTGTGTCTAGCCACCTTAACCACAATAAAATGATAATATTTTTTAATAATATTTTAGATATAAGTATAGGACTCATTTCTTGATATGATGCATATTTTTTTATAATTTATTTCTAAGTAAATAATTAATTATGAAATTTTTATTACAACTTTTAAAAATATAAAAACTCATATGTCTGACCACCTTAACTTGGACAAAACTTCATGAAATTATTATTATTATTTTTTTAATCCTATAGTATGTGAATCATAGAATGTGATGCATGTTTTGGATTCAAAAATTGTGATACCGTTTGAAAGCTATAGATGTTTTTCAATCATCCTATCAATTAGGACTTTTGTCATAATTCAAATAGAAAATGAATAATAATTATTTATTAAATTCAAAGTAAAGCATAATTTATATTGGTGGAAATTTGGGAATCTCCTTTAAAAACCCTTTTCGTTTCATCAATTTTGGGTAAAAAAATGTCGTCAGCCACATGAGCCATCATATCACTTACATATCGCCACTTTTTGGCCCATCATGATCCTGCACATATCCCTTTATAAGATACACATTATCTCTTATATTCAAATAAAGACTTAATAAATTGTTAGAGGTTGTCTTCATATGACCCATTGATTATCTAGAATGGATTTCTAAAACCATTGGTACTAGAAAGAAACAAAAATTGGTCAAATTATTTATAAAATTTAGGGATCATCTAAATAATGCATTTCCTAAGGATGAATTTATACTACCAAATATATACATGGTTGCTCACCTCACAATAGATCATAAAATTTTATTCATTATGGAAGGATTTTTACACTATAAAGTTCTAGAATTGGGATTTTTCCAAATATGGGTAGAAAAATAATCTTTACCACTCCTTGGGGAACCTTCTATTATCAAGTTGTGTTATATGGTCTTCAAAATGTAGGGTTCACCTATCAAAAATAAATGAATTTATAATCTTCCATGATATGTTGCATAAAATTTTAGAAGACTATGTAAATGACCTCTTAGATAAGTCAAAATCAAGGGAAAATATTCTTAGATTTTTTGAGAAATTTTTGAATGTTTATATGAATACAAGATGTGATTCAATCCTAATAAATGTATCTTTAGGGTCACAAATTTGGAAAAATATAGGATTCGTTGTCTTTGAATGGGGCATTGAGTTTTTTTAAGCCAAAGTAATTACCATCTTAAAGATGCCTCCTCCTCATATTCTCACATAAATATCTAGTCTTTAGAGAGAACTTTAGACCATTAGAAGATTCATTACATAGTTAGCAAGAAAGTGTCAATCATTATGTCATTTCTTGAATAAAAATAGAGTTTACCATTTTTGTATTTGTCAATGATATGTTTACAATATAAACTAATGTATTGCATCACCTCTAGTCCTTATAGCACACATTTAGGGGAAATCATTACTACAATACAATTTAGCTACAACAATCATCCTAGGAGCACTCTTTTCTCAACATGACTATGGTGGTGAAGCAAGGGTCATTTACTATATCAAAAAGACATTAGTGGGATATGAGCTTAACTATACATAAATGGAACATACATTTTTAGCTACCATTTTTTAGTTCCTATAAACTTTGACACTACATGGTAAGTAAGAAAATCAATATCATCTAAAAAATTGACCCAATAAAATATTTTCTATATAAAGCATCTCTCATGGGTCATATAAAAAATGGGTCATGTTTCTTAGTGATTTTTACATATAATATGTGGATAGAAGAGTGATAAAAGGGTAGGTCATGGCCAATCAACTACTAAAAGCACTATTAGCCCATGTCGATGGTGAGTGGTGACAACGAGAGAGGAGGTTCCCGTTTCAAATCTTTAGAGGAGGAGGAGGATGGAGAAGGGGATTCAGAGGATGCAGATGGGGAGCTTCTTGGTATAGTTGTGGTTTCTTTGCTTGGATAGTTGTGCTTTTTATCAGCTGCTAGAATGATTGTGGGTTTTCTTATGGTGAGTTGTGTGGTATGGTTGTGGATGCATTGTTGTTGGAGCTTCTTTGTTACTAACTCGCTTGTGGCAATATAGTTGAGGTGCAATCAGCTGGCATCGGGGTAGCTAATTGGGAGGGTGAAACATTTTTTGGTATTGTTGGAGTTTTTTGTAAATGGAGATGAGGGGAGTTTTTACCCTAGTTGCAGCCATATTTTCTTGTGGGGTATTTGGGGCAGCTTGTGAGGCATTTGGTGTTTTTGTGTTTTTTGTTTCTTCCTTTCTAATGGTGTTGGTTGTTGAAGCTTGGCAGTTGGTGGAAGTTGTGCCATTTGTTGTATCTAGCTACTTGATATTTCTATCTAAAAGTCTTATTTTTGTGTTGCTTGTTTTATAAGAGAGTTCTCTTGGTGTGTGTTGTGGGTCCCTAGCTGGGGTTTTAACTTTGGAGTGGCTTATTTTTGGCTCTAACCGGCATATTGGGGCTGATGGTGTGGTTTTCATCATGGATTTCTTCTTGTCTACTCCTTTCTTTGTTTTCTCTTGCCCTTAAGGTATGTCTTCTCTAATGATTGTTTTGGGTGTCCCTCTAGTGGCTTGTGCTCTTGGCATTTGTTGGTTTATTTTGGTTCTCTTGTTGGAGCTTGGTATTGTTCCTTGCTAGTTGTTTCTATGGAGTTTAGGCCTCTCTTTGTCTCTGACTGGCATTGCTGAGTAGCTTGTGTTTTTAATGGCTTGGCCTACTTCTAGTTTTCTACCTATGTGGGAATCTCCCTCATTCATGGGTTCATTTTTTGTTGTTCACATTGAGTGTGGGTCTCTGTTTCTTGATAGGTTAGGACACTATCTTTTGGCTTATGTTGGTGGTTGTTATGCCCTATGTCAAGTTTTGGCTCCTTTCTATGTTGAAGTTTGTTGGTTATTTTTTTGTGGAGTTCTCGTGGTATTTTTTCTAATGTTTGTCTTATGAGAGAACTCTCTTGGTATGTTCTTTGGGTCTCTTGTTGGGATTTTTCTATGGAGTGGATTTTTTGTGACTCTAACTGACATGTTGGGTCTGATGGTGTGCCTCCATTTGTGGATTTCTCCCTATTTTTTTCCTACACGGTTTACCTTTGCTCTTTTTCCTTATGGAGTTTTGTGGTTGATGCTCAATGACTAGTCTTCTTATTGGAAGTT
The DNA here is from genome assembly GCA_007115665.2 of Sequoiadendron giganteum. Taxonomy (NCBI): domain Eukaryota; kingdom Viridiplantae; phylum Streptophyta; class Pinopsida; order Cupressales; family Cupressaceae; genus Sequoiadendron; species Sequoiadendron giganteum. The sequence continues at coordinate 258,539,612 of CM021103.1, forward strand.
AGGCAAATTTGTATCTACTTGATTTCTTTATTAGTTCCTTGAAGGTTTTCTATCTTGCTACTCTTCTTGAGCTTATGTTGGAGGGGTTGTTCTCTATTTTAGATGGGTTGTTCTTATTTATGCCCCTATTTTTCATGGAGATGTTAGCGGCCTTTGTTGTCCTTATTCCTGATTTGTTGTTGTTGGTTGGGCAGTGTATAAAGATATATGATCTTCTCTCCCAAAATATTGTGTGTTTTAAGAATTTCATATTACTATTCGTGGTTGGGGTGTTGTCAAAGTCTTTCCTTAAGTACCAATCCCTCTTCATGCTAAAGGATGAGGTGATTTCTATTTCTACTAGAGCAATTTCTTTCTACTAGGTTCTAGGATCGTTGTTTTATATTGACGTGAAGATTTCTCATATTGAGGTGGAGCCCTCTCCTATTCAGGTGGAGTTGGATGTTGTAGTTATGGTGGGAAACAGTCTCCTCTTTTGGTGGTTCCTATTGATATGTAGCTGGTATGTGTAGGAGTGTGGTGACTTTGGTAGTAATGGTTCTCACTTCTTCCTCTCCTATAGAGGGGAGCTCTCTCCTATTGAGGTGGAGTACAGGTTGGAGAATCAAGTTAGATAGTGATGTATGAAGACTAATTCTCATCAATGCTAATTAGTTCTCTCTTACTCCCCTCCTATGGTGGAGAGTCAAGTTGGCTCAGTATTGCCTAAACTGAGTGGATGGTATGCTCCAACTTGGCTATTGCAAGTTGTTTGTTTCTTGATTGACTAAGGAGGTTTTTTCTATTTGTTTGGGTTTTTAGTCTCTGTTAAAAATTTATTGTTGAGGGTTTCAGGTTCCCTTCAAAACATGTTATTTGTAGCATGGGTAGTCTTGTGTATCTTTAGGGTTGATGATGTTGGGAACGTTGATGATCTATGTTTTATCTATTTGCAACTTTCCTTTAGTTGGGTTTTGGGTCCCTTTAAAACTTGATTTTAATGGGTTTCGGGTCCCGTCAAAACCTATTTTTCCACTAATAAAAAACTACCAAAAGAACCATTATTAGATAATTTTCCTTTAGTCAGACTTTTTTGATAATTTTATCTTCTATTTTGGTGACTCAATATCTTGGGGGTTATATTATGAGATCTTATAAAAGGGTATCAGCAAGATCATGATGAGCCAAAAAGTGGTGATATGTAAGTGATATGATGGCCCATGTGGTTGATGACTTTGTTTTACCAAAAATTGATGAAACGAAAAGGGTTTTTAAAGAAGATTCTAATCTTTCCACCAATATAAATTATGCTTTACTTTAAATTTAATAAATAATTATTATTCATTTTCTATTTGAATTACGACTAAAGTCTTGATTGATAGGCTGATTGAAAAACATCTATAGATTTCAAACAGTATCACATTTTTTCAATCCAAAACATGCGTCACATTCTATTCTTTGAATACTATAGGATTAAAAAAATAAAATTGAATTTAATGAAGTGTTGACCAAGTTAAGGTGGTCAAACATACGAGTTTTTATATTTTTAAAAATTTGTAATAAAAAATTCATAATTAATTATTTACTTGGAAAAATTAAAAAAATATTCATCATATTGGGGCATGAGTCCTCTACTTATATATAAAATATTATAAAAAAATATTATCATTTTATTGTGGTTAGGGTGGTCAGACAAAAACCTACTTCTTATTTTTACCCTAAAATTTAAGTACTACTGCATTGAAATTTCAAATTTTCACCAAATAGATTTAAAAAAAAAAAAAACCTAGTAGTTTAGAAACTATATTCAATTTGGTACAAATTTTATTCTTACATATTTTTGAAATAATATAAGATAACTTATTCAAATTTTTACGTCAAGTTGCCTTTACCTCTAATTTTCTGAATTTTCATCACCAATTAAGTACCTATTTTTTCCATGATGATCTTGCACATACCCAAAAAATGATATCAAACACAAGAGTCTTGTTTGTCATCCCTCGAGGTTATTTTATTCCTAAAGAGTTCATATTGGGTTTTCTCATGTACAAAAATATAATAGAATATATGACTTAATCACAAGTCTCTGTATAGGAGTGAATTTGCACCCCTAACGCAAATCCCCCTTTACCCCCTTACACTTTAGAAAACCTAAGGTGGAGGCTTAATTCTACTTAAGCCTGTTTCTCACATCACACTTGGCACCTACTTTGTGTGTTGGTGGGGGTGTTTCTATCGGGGATTCCCGTGCAGCGCACACACATCCATGAGGCACACTTACATCCTTGGAAAATTCTTGCAGCTGGAGTCTACAGAGACATTACACTTCCTATTGGAAGTCGAAGTGTAATGCCTCCATTCGGCTAGATGACCTGAATATGGTCATTTTTCATCTTCTTCCTTCATATTCTTCACTCTCTCATCCATTCTCAAGTTTGGCAAGATCTCTTAAGAGTTATCCCCATTCCATTCATTCACTTCAAGCTTTGTAGTAGCACTTTACACTTCATAAAAACAATCTATCACTCCATCACTTTGATAGTGCGAGTGTAGGACCAACACCATTGCAATAGAGGCTTGAGTTCCTCTTATTTTCTCCACCACAAGCCTTGAGTGCTTTGGAAGGAGGTGGTGGAGAGATCTTGAAGCAAGCTAGCAAGAGGACTACTGTACAAAATCATTTTCATCACCCTTGCGGTAATATATTTCCTTTATCACATTCATCTATGTATTTAATTCTTCTTAGTCTTATTCTACACATCTTGAAACTCTTAAATTAGGCTATTAGCCCTTTCTCAGAGTTTAAACCTCACCTCTCTAGTTTTTTGGTCATACGGACACCACCGCACATGTGAGATGCCATTGTGCCATGTTGTCATCCTAGAACTGTGCTTTTGTCCCCTTATACAAAGCCACCTAAGACATAGGGTTGAATCTGAAGATTGGCTCGCCTAGTCTCCTTTCAGCATTCAAGTTTGTCGAGTGATCAAAGGACCTCATCGTTCCCATCATTATCATCTCACTTATCCTAACATTCCTTTTAACTAAGGTAACTTAGGGAAGCCTTATCCCTCTTAGCCTTTCGTGTCCTAGAGCCTTGCAGTGGTTGGTCCCACTCTCTTACATTTTTTGTGAACCAATGTCTACCCATTTATCAGTGTTCGGAGCCTTTTCTCTTATACCTTCTAGTCGTTGCACATTTGTGTGTTGTGAGATTTTATGAGTGTCACAACCCAGTCTACGACCTCTGGGAAAATTGTCGGGATAATTATGTGGCACCTTCCGATGGATAAGACGAAGGTATCTTCTAGTTTCACTACCGACCTTTTCTCTAGTTCTACGGATGGCCTATCCATGCAAGAGCATGTATCGCAAGGAAAATCTAGATTCCTTGACAAAACTGATCCCATCCCTACCCCTCCTATGTCATCGACCTCCTCATTCATAGATGATCATGAGGCCATCCATATCCCTTCTGAATATATCATTAGCCTTAGTAAAGGGTTGGGTGCATTGGAAAATCACCTAGAAGGAAACCTCAAGCTAGCTAGGGCTGCTAAAGTGATCAGTGAAATAAGATATATGATGGGAAAATATTGAACAAACATAGAAATCCTAGCTAGTCTCACTGGTTTGGTGGAGGCATGTGCCCCTTTGAACAATAGTCACATGGAATGAGTTAGCCTCTTCAAGGGACATGAGAGAAAACTGGAAATGTCGATGCCTCCTACATTCATATACGTGGTTGGCATGATCCCTTCAATCAGTGTGCATGTTGCTTCTGAAAACTCTGAAACTATCAAAGTAAACAAAAACCCTTTAGGTTTCCTCTTTACCCCTTCTACTGCCTCTGGTGGTGGAGGATTTTGTGGGATGATTGATGGAGACTTTGGTGGTGGAAACTTTGGAAGTGGAGGTGGTATGGGCCGAGGTGGCTCTGGTGAAGGTCATGTTGGTGGCCTTGGAAGTGGTGATGGCTCCGACAGAGGTCACACTGGTGGCGGTGGCATCGGTGGTGGCTCTGGTAGTAGTCACAGTGGTTGTCTAGATAGTGGCTCTAGTGGTGGTTCCAGTGGTCCTATGTCTTCTAATGAACCTATTATGAACACCCTTCTTTATAATATGGGGCAGATGTAGAATCAATTGGTGAACCTTTCCCAGACCTTGGCTTGGCCTATTTTCCAGCCCTTCTTCTGACACAACCTATTGTCGGTGGCAATTGTAAACACTCCTTTCCCATAAGGGATGGATATTCCTAAATTCAAGAAGTATGGCAATAAAGGGGACTCATAGACACATGTGTCCACCTTTAATGCCTTGTGCATAGATTTCTTCCATCACGATGCATTGATGGAAAAGTTGTTTCCTTGATCCCTCAAAGATATAGCACTTGACTAGTACTATTCTTTGCTCAACAATTCCATCTTCATGTTCGATCAGCTTGTGAACTAGTTCCTACAATATTTCCAAGCCAATATCAAACCAAAGAGGACCTTCTCTAACCTTGTTCAGTGCAAACAAGGGGACAATGAGAAGAGTACAGACTTTATAGCGTGATATTAGGCACTCTTTTCACAAATATCATACCCATTACTCGACTCTGATGTACAAAAGGTTTTCATAGGGAACTTACAAATGCCTTGGTAAGAAAATTTTTCTCTTATGAAATACGCTTCTTTTGCGCATTTGTGTGCATATTTACGGGAGTACCAACAAATGTTCATTCAACTCGTGGGTCCTCCCTCGCACTTCCATGTTGAATGGATATTTGTTGTATTGATCTCTAGAAGAGGTAAATCCATTACGAATTTAGTAGCCATTGTGGATAACAACGTTCTTAGATGCAACCGAAAGTTTACAAAGCTATCAAAGTCTTATTCTTCCATCTTGTAGAAGTTGTTGAAAGATAAGATCATTAGATTACCACCCCCTAAACTAGTTACAGAACCATATCCTAACTGGTATGATGCAAATACATATTGTTAGTACCATCGAGTCGATGGACACGATACTGAATGTTGCATGTGCCTGCATCATGAGATATAGGATCACATCAAGGACATTACTATCTATCTTGATGGGAGTAAAAAAAACAAGAACAAATCAATGGGGAAAGCTAATAGTGAATTGAAGATATACACGGACCTGTTTCTGTCGCATTTCACTAACATGATTATCGATCCCTCTAATTTTGTCTCTTGCCCCGAGGTGTACATTAACATGGTTACTATTACTCCCTCTCCTCATCTCGCGACCGGTTTATCAGATGTAATGTTTACTTCACAGGATGTGCTAGCAAATGACAAACCTTCTCCGCTTTACATTCCCACTCGCCTCAATGGAAACATTGTGACAGGAGTCTTAGTCGACCCATGAGTAGAATGAATTTCATCATGGAGGAGATATTACTCTTGAACTCCCTACAAAGGGAGGAATATAAAAAAACAAAACCCATCATCCGTACGCATGATGGACTTTCTAAACCTTATGGATCGATAACGTTGTCTATCCTAGTTGGACCTAGGAATGTAGACATGGTTTTTTATGGCATTTTCTAGTCAGACCTATTCAGAGTGAAGCTAGGTATACCTTGGCTAGCTTCTATGAATGGGATCGCCTTTGTGATTCATAAGTGCCTTAAGTTTTCCCATGAAGGTGTCATGCACGTGGTGCATGATACTGGATATCAGCCTTGGGGATACACATTGGACCACTTCTAGCCCACTCCAATCGGTCTATTCCCACAAAGAACAAACTTACTTTACAAGAACTATGTGAAGTATAAGACTGGAGGCAAGGGACAACCGAAGTTGACCCTTCCTGTAGCTAAGCTGACAGTTGCCTCCTCCTCCCAAAAGGGAAATGAGAAGCTCGCTCCCTCTTGAGTTGACTCATTTTCTCCCCTTTCTTGGGAGGAGTATTGGATGAACAAGCCTGAGCTCTACCCGGTAAGTCTCATGATGCCTCATTGGCGAAATCCCAAGTTAAGGATATCAGATCTCCCTAACGGGTCCCCTAGACCTTGGTACTATCTGTATGGTAGGAAGAGAGGCTCATGAAGATAAATTTCCCCTTGACCTCTTCCCATTCCCCCAAGTGGAAAGAGGGAAAGAGGCCCACCACTAAGGTGTTGGAGTCAATTCCTGTAGCCATTTCCTAACCTAATCCTCTTGTTACCATCCAAGATTCTTTCCTTCCACTAGAAATGGCCAATGGATGACACTCCCATGGCTGAGCAAAACCCTTCCATCCCTTCACAAGCTCCATCTTTTGGTTAGAAGAGTTGTAGGAACCACCTTGCGCATGAGCGCAAGCGCCGATGAAGGGCTCTCCTGGCTGAGCAAGCCTCCTTACAGAAGAAGAAGAAATAGAATACATCACCTCTTGTTGTGTCCTCCTCTCCCCCTCCTCCTGCACCTATCCAAACTAGCTCTGAGTCTCATCCATCTTCTACTACAAGAACACATGCACCTAGAAAGGTGTAGGTGTTTATCACTCCTTCTGCAGAGCCACCTCTGTTAGCTTCCATTTTGGATGTCTTGCCTTTCCTAAAGCCTCAGGATATGGTTAATACATCAATTTTATCCACTGTGGTCGTTTCCTCTTCTCCCTCAACCATTCTTGCTTCATCTATGGGGATTTCACCTCCTTCAACAAAGAAGAAGGTAGACTGTGGTCCCTCCAATAATGGAGGACGTAAAAAGATCCCACCTTCTTTGAAAGGTGGCCTCGTGTTGACTTGTTTTGTTCTAGTGACGAAACCAGTCATGGCCTCCCCTGAGATTTTCATTGCTCTCGAGTCTCTCGGTGAGCCTAGAGGTGAACCTTGAGAGCAAAATCCTTTGTCCACCGAGGTGAAGCATGGGACTCATGTTAAGTTTATATTTAACTCGATGGATGAATTTTTGACCTTATCAACGATCTTCATGAAGTCGATGAGCTTAGACCCACAAGAGTTGAGTGACAAAGACCTCACTAGCCCCTCTTCCTTGGCCCTTATTGAGAGAGGATCGAAAGCTCCTCCCCTTAACATTACACTGTTGCAGACTCATCATCCTTCCCCCTATGATGATCTAGACTAGGAAGTTGATGACCTCTTGGTCGACTAGTATTAAGGGGAGACCCTTTTTTCGATATTTAGATTAGATGTGTGTGTGTGTGTTATGATGTGCTCCCCCGTGATCGTGCTATATGTTCTTGGATGACCCTCGTCAGCCCTATTGGTGTTTGGATATAGACATGGTGTTTGTATTGTAAGCCTTCCTCTACATGTATCTTTATTCTTCCATGTTTGTGATTAAATTTTGGTAAATTGGGGACAATACAAAGCGTCGAGAACATTTAGGCCTCCTTCCATGTTGACCCAATTCTTTTATTTTTACTTTGTCTTTCGTGCATTCATCCTAATCTGGTTGGGGATTGATGATCTTTTGCTTTGCACCATGGTTACCTATTACATATATAAATAAAGGTAGATCTGAGCCCACGAAACCAGATCCCCCTATGCCCTTTGTGTGTGATCTGTTTTATTTACCTTTTTCTTTATCTTTATCCCTTCTTTAATTTAGATCTCCCTCTTATGTGTGACAACGCACTTCTACATTACTTTGTCTTTTGAATTTGAATTCATTGTCAAGAGAATATTTTCTCAAGACCCCTCACACACTTCTTCATTAGAATTGCATTCTTGACTTGAAATCCTAAACGTAACATGTTTCCTTCATCATAGGTTCGAATAGAAAGGACTTGGGAACCTTCCTCTGAAGCGGGAACAGTCTTAGTCTTCCCCTCACACGAGCACATATCCTTCCTTTTGAATTCCTTGATGAAATGAAAATATTTTGAAAGGATTCATTGATGATGAATCAATTTGACAAAGAAGATGTTAGCCTTTGAACAGTGTGTCCCTTGAGTGGACCCCTCCCTTTTACGTTGGGTTCCCAAGAGACCCCTTCGAATTTTTTTAGCAAAATCTTATGGCGTCTAGCTTGGGGGAATCCTAGCTAGACCGGTTTCATGTCCTTACATCTAGCTCGAGGGAAACTTGACTAGACCAATCTTACTTCTTCGTGTCTAGTCTGGGGGTAATCTGACTAGACCTACTTTGCATCCTTACGTCTAGCTTGGGGGCAGCCCGACTAAACTACACTTTACAAACAGTGCATCCCTTGAGTGGACCCTCCTTCCTTTTGAAGGGTTCCTGAGGGACCCCTTTAAAATTCTTACAACTTATTGATGGTATGTGTGACTATCCATTCGTTGGCCTACACGATCGCTTCCTGACATGTTTTATCCATGGGTAAAATTTTTGCCCTCTCAGACTCTACAAAGTCTCCTCTACTCGGTATCCATCATGTGAGAGTTCTTGTGGGATACCTTCCTTGCAAGTCTATAGTTCTGTAAGGATCTCTTCTTGGTTTCCTTCATGTCAGAGTTCTTGAAGGATACCTCCCTTGTAGGACTGTCAGCCTGTAAGGTAATTTCATTTTTTAGCTTTATAGTTCCATGAAACTATAGAGTCATTTCCTACGCTTTTGAGTTCTCCAGACCATTCTCTACTTCCTCGTCGGTTCAAGTATACATCTCTTGTCTTGTTACTCTTACTACTCTACTTTACCGAAGCACTCATTAATACTCGTGCTTGCTAAAGTGGGGGAAAAATGTATAGGAGAAAATTTGCACCCCTAACACAAATTCCCCTTTACCCCCTTACACTTTAGAAAACCTAAGGCAAAGGCTTAATTCCACTTAAGCCCTCTGCTCACATCACACTTGGTGCCTAATTTGTGTGTTGGTGGGGGTGTTTATGTCAGGGATGCCTGTGCGACACACAAAAGTCCATGCAGTGTGCTTATGTCCCTGGCAGATTCTTGTGACTAGAGTCTATAGAGACGTTACACTTCCTATTGGAATTCAAAGTGTAATCCCTCCCTTCGGATGGCCAACCCGAATATGGTCATTTTTTATCTTCTTCCTTCATATTCTTCACTCTCTCATCCATTCACAAGTTTTCCAAGATCGCTTGAGCACTCTCTCCATTCCATTCATTCACTTCAAGCTTTGTAGCAGCACTTTACACTTCATAACAAAAATCTATCACTCTATCACTTTGATAGTGCAAGCGCAAGACCAACACCAATGCACCAAAGGCTTTAGTTCCTCTCATTTTCTTCTCCACAAGCCTTGAGTGCTTTGGAAGGAGGTGGTGGAGAGATCTTGAAGCAAGTTGGTGAGATGAATGTTGTATGAAATAATCTTCATCACCCTTGCAGTAATATATTTCTATTATCACATTCGTCTATACATTTGATTCTTCTTAGTCTTATTCTACATATCCTTAAACTCTTAAACTAGGTTGTTAGCCCATTTTCAGAGCTTAAACCTTGTCTCTCTGGTTTTCTAGCCATACGGATGCTAGCACACCTATGAGATGCCAATGTTTCATCCCAGAACCATGATTTTGTCTCCTGATAGAAAGCCACCTGATATGCAGGGTTGACTCTAAATATTGACTCGCCTAGTCTCCTTTCAACATTTGGGTTTGCAGAGTGATCGAAGGACCCCACAATTATCATCATTCTCATCCTACTTATCCTAACATTCCTTTTAACTGAGGTAAGTTAGGGTAGGCTTACCGCGCTTGGCCTTTCATGACCTAGGACCTTGCCGTGGTTGGTCTCCCTCTCTTCTAGTCTCATAACAACAATACAATGTAATATCCAACATCTTCTAGTTTGTGGAAATTCACAATTCATTATCAACTAGTTCAACAATGAATATAAAAATCAGGATGGTAATCTTATTCCCCAAAAATCAATGGTAAATATTCAAATAATTTATCATCTCCATTCAATTTTAATACGTTCATAAAATATATAAAAAAAGATAAACTGGCATGGCTAAAATTAGATCTCTTTTGGAGGTGCCAAAAAATAGTGTACTGTAGTAAAATGTACACCCTTGCATTTTCACACTTGTTTGGGCCCGCCTTCCTTTATTTATCCTTCTTTATGGCTTAATGGGTCCTATTTTATGTCCATAAGCCCTATGAATGGCATCTTTTTTTGGCTAATCCCGACATTCTCCAATGCATAAATGATATCCTAATGATTCTCATTTGTGTGTCCCTAATTTTTGGTCGGGACTAAAATGCCACTTAGGGCATCTTTGTCTCCCCAAGGTTTCGAGACCCTGATTTTGAGGCATATTAATTGGGCCTCTTTTTTTTTTTGTGCCCCAAGTTACATCACTTGGGACTAAGACACCACCTAGGGCATCCTAGTCCTCCTTGTGTCAGTTTCGAGATTTAAATTCAAATTCTAGCGGGATTCAACCCCCTTCATTTAATGAATTCAAATGTCTACTTGGTGTGATATAATTTCAAGATATTAAGCATATATAAGTATAAATACAAGGTTACTTCATTCATTTTCATCCTAAGCATTCATGAGATCATCCTAGAAACTTGAGTATCGATTCCTAAGGAAAAATTATGAGATCAAGAGCATTCAAGAGAAAATCATAAATCATTTGGAGCCATCATCAAGATTCAAGCATCATATATCAAAGGATATTCTTGCATCATGTGTGTTGTTGTGCTAACATTTGTGATGTATGGTTTTGGTTCAACCAAGCAAGAAATTCAAGATCTATCAAGCATTTCAAGATCCATATCCATTGCAGCCATTTCACACAAGATTATAGACATTACAAGGGTTTGGTGAGTTGTAGCATTGCATATTTTTCATTCACCATTTCCCATCATTTCATTATTTCATTTCAAGGTTTAATTACCAACAAGGGGTTTGACCAAGGAAAAACCCCATTCACTAACAATCAATAAGTTTTTCACATCTTGTTTATTTGTGCTTATAGATCTAGGTTGAAGTCTTGAAGATCACTTGGAGTGCAAAGTTGTGAAATTTTCAAAGTTGCACTGAAAATTTGTCATCTTCATGAAAACTCACCTATAGGCTAGATCTAGAAGTTTCAGAACCTGAGATCTGAAAAGAAGCAAGTGCAAACCTTGGAGCTCAGGACCATATTCAAACTTTGTAGAAATTCGAAGTGGGACTAATATGCCACCTTGGACATCTTAGTCCTCCCAAGTATATCTTTCAGAGATTCCTTCATATTTGATTCTGACATCCGAAGATTCTATATTTTCCCTAGAAAATAACGAGACTAATACGTCATCTTTGGTGTCTTAGTCCTCCAAGGAATATTCTAGAAACTTCTTTATATTTCCTAAATCCTTACAACATCTCTAAACTTCCTAGGTACACATACCCTAACTTGGTGTTACATATTTTCATCATTTGCATCTCTCATTTATCTTATTTTAGGTCATTTTTCATATCACATTGTGCTTTCCAACATTTGTCTTTTCCAAGCATTTTCTTGGTGGTGAACCACTTAAAGGTAAAAAAAAACCCTTCTATGTCCTTCTAATTGTGAATTTACTCACCTTGTGAGGTTAATAATCATTCCAAGTAGGGTTCTTAGGACATAATCGAATGACTTAGATAGAATAGGATGTAACCATCCATTCCCATTTTATCTAAGGTTCATTTTGGTGAACCCAACTTCTTTGAGAATTCTCCTTTTTCTGATTTGGAGTCCTTTAGAGTCCTAGATCTAGATTGCATTCATTGAATTTTTCATTAGTGAAAGTACATCTAGGGTTTCTTAAATCTTGCATTAGTCAAATTACATTTAGGTTTTCTTATTTTTGCATTAGTGAAAGTGCATATAGGTTACATTTTTACTTTCTTGCATCATTTAATTTCATTAAAACTCTAAAAAGTGCATTGTTCATTCTCTTAATTGCATTTAGAAACATTGTTATCGCATTGAGAATTGAAAAAATGCATTTCAATCTTGCATTCAATTGCTTGTTAGTAGTTTTTTTTTCTTTACATCCATTTGCATAGTTTCTTATTTCAAAACATCAGATCCCTAGGTAGGCAACCTGAGAAAGTTGTTATCAAATTAGAATTTGTTGTTTTTCTCAGAAAAACCTCTGCTAGGACTAAAACACCCTTCTTGGCATCTTAGTCCCTCTTAGGTTTTTTTGCTCAGAATTCTTTCCCTACTATTTGTTGTCTGTTTCACTCCCTAAAACTTTAGAATCTCACTTGGAGGACTAAAACGCCCTTACTGGCGTCTTAGTCCTTGTTGACTTTGAATCTCTAGTTTTTAGGGTCTGAAATTGTTTTTTTGTGTTTCTATGGGCTTCTTTCAGTTTTCTATTTCAATTTCCAGAATTGTTTTTTTTCCAATTTATTTAATTTCAAGTATAATTGCAAGCATAGGATATTGTTTTCATTGCACTTTCCATGGTTTATTACTTGTATGAGCTATATTACTCAGTGTCCTACTACTAATATTGTGGTTAGATGAAGTGTGAGACTCCTGTCATCCTGTGATAACACACTCATTGTGGATCTTGGGTTATCAAGCTCTCTTACTTTTGGTGTTGGCACTAGTTCACTAGGTATAGACCACATGCCTACCTTACCTACAAGTGTTATGCCAAGTGTTCAAACAATGGTTGATCATATGAAACTCAAGAAAACATAATGAAAATGCATGAAGACCTATCCCATTTACAAGATAGTGTGAGTACTGAAACCATTTCCAACTTTGTTATACCTGCCATAGATAGTATTCACCACGTGATGCAAAGTGATGAAGGACTAGAAGTTATGTGTAACATAGCTCACATATTTGGAAAATATATTCCTTCCACCACCAATGGTGCTCAAACTTAAAACAATGTGCAAGGAGGAAATCAAACTCCTCCCTCTTCAACCATAGAATCCATTCCCACCTATACAACTCCTAAAGTTACCACAATGATGCAACCAACTAGTAATATCCTTCTTACCTCACACATTGCCACTAGTGCTCCTTATACCTATGTGGCATCTAATCTCATACCTCCTCCCACAAGCAATCCATTCATTTTTCCTTCCAATACATACACACCACCACCATATTCACCTCCATCTCACACCACAATCAATGATTTTATCATTAACCACCTTTTTCAAAGCTTTTCATCCCTTCAACGTCAAGTTTCTACCATAAATAAAAATAAAAATGGTCCACTTGTTAGGGTAAAGGTTTTAACTTAATTGTGTTGATTAAGTTACCTTTATTCCCTTCTTATGATTTTACATTAGTTTGCATAAAGTGACATTTAATAATTTTATTAATTATTAAATGTTTTCCTACTAGGGCTTCTTTTAGGGTTTTTCCTATTAGGGTTTCTTTAGGGTTTGCATGATATCCTTTTATAAGGATTGATCGCTTTGTATATTACATAACATTGAATTCCCTTTTGTTCTGATAAGATATTTTCCCCATTTTTCAGAGCATCAAACCCTTGTTTGTTTTCTTCATCCATTCTCTTCCTTGTGACAAATATTCATTTGCATGGAGGTGATCTTGGAGTCTGAAGTTGGATTTCTCAACTCCTACATGGTATCAGAGCTTTCCTACTACATGCTTGTTCTTGTTTGAATAATTTAGAGCTCTTTGGAGCTACAAGGTTGGATCAGGCATTCACAGTTTTGGGGTTTGCATTTTTTGATCCAGGGATTCACCTATAATTTCAAAGTATTTTGAGCCCAAACGGACCTCGCCATTGCATCCGCAGTGGTCCAAAACCCATAAATCGACTGTTCATTCATCCATTTTGGACAAAGTTGATTTGAGGGGCAAAATATTTTTGGCCGTATGGCCGTCCATCTGCACCCTGGTAAAAAAAAATCGCATTTTTTATTTTTCGTCAAAAATTTTGAATTCTATTTTTGTTTGATTTTTTTTGCAAAAATTGTAAATGCAATTTTGATTTTTTATTAAAATTTTTTTTAAAAAAAGGGCAAAAAAAAGCCTTTTTACGGCTTGCTTAGGCCTGCCGGGTACCACCTGCATAGGCAGGGATGGTACCCAAGGGTACCGCCACCTGCCATTATGGCAAGTGGTGGCCCCTTGGGCACCGCCCCCCTGCAGCGGTTGGTACCACATGGGGACCACCCTGCCACCTTGGCAAGCGGCGGCCCCATTAGGGCCCCCTGCCTGCTTTTTTTATTAATTTAAAAAAAAAAAAAATTAAATACTATTTTTTCTTATTGTTTTTTTGATATAAAAAACAATATTTCATGTAATAAGCCTAGTCACGCTTTATGGTGACGGTCATTTGGCTGTCAAATTTAAGCCCTTTTTTTGCTGCGACGGTCGTATGATCGTCAAATTTAATGCAGTGCTGGCTTTTTTCCCCTTTGGAGTTGTTTTCTTCCAAAGGCCGTAACTTGGTCATATGATATCTTTTTTGGCAAACAAGATATCGCCGGAAAGCTGGTTCTGTCAACTTTCTAGTGGTGTGGGTTTCATTGCTTCATTTTTATGTTGGTGCATTCTACAACCATTTGAAGTCAAAGGAGTTGCTTCTAGTCCTGAGTTCATAACTTTTGATCTGTTTCTCCGTTTTTCGCGATCTCAACAATGTTGGAACCATATTTTAGAGCTCTTCATTTCCATCCATGCAATTTTTCCAGATTTCACTCCATGTTTATTTTATTCAGTTTCTTGTGTTTTCACACTCTGGAGAATTACTTGGACATATTCACTCTTGGGAACTTTTCATTTGCATGGGATACTTCGTTTTTGGCTGTTCTTCATGTATTTCCAGTGTTTTGTCCTTTTTGGGCATTTTGAGAATCATTTGTAAGCAATCTTTTATGTAAATACACTGAGATAAAGTGCCACACTATTGTACATGTATTTTTGGGGATTTTGCACATAAGGTTGTGCCATATTTTGTATTCGCACTGTATTATAAAGTTCCATGGGGGGGTTGTGTAGTGCCTTTGTTTTTCCATCACACCTTTTGTCCTGTGAGTGTCCCTCCACGACGACAGTGGATCCATATGATTCCAGCCTCATGCATGTGTGCTTTGTTTTTGCATACCACTTTTTCAGTTGCATGTGCTTTCTTGTGCACTTTCAGATGTTGTTTCTTCTTCCTCATGCACTACAGAGTGTTACACACCATTTCAATGGATCTTCTAGGCTCTCTCAGTTCAACATTATGGGGGGGTATTATATTGTTCGTGCTAATTCTTCCTTGGTTTCGCCTTGGAAGGAATCTTCCATTCTCAGTTGATCAGTGTTTTCAGACTATTAGTACTTGTGCCATCTGTATCTTCGTTCCAAGTGTTTTCCTTTGTTTGCCATCTGATTCGAGTAGTGTCGTTTGGGGCACTCATGCAAATTATTGTCTTCTTGATCCTAATCATCCTATCTTCAGCGGAGGTTCTTCAGCACCATAGCAGTCATCTTTCGATGGTTGTTTGTAGCTTCTTCTACTTCAATGATGTTCTTCTTGGCTTTCTGCATCTCTTTTTGGAGTAGAGATTTTCCCATGAGGTTTTCTCTATTTCTCCATTTTTCAGAGATTTGGTTGTATTTGGGTACCTAATCTGGCCTAGTTGTCAGGACCCATGTTTGCCTTCCTGCATTGTAGTTTCCTTTTCTTTCTTGCATTTGTTTGTAGCTGCACTGTTGCTCATCTTAAGGGGGGGTGTTAGGGTAAAGGTTTTAACTTAATTGTGTTGATTAAGTTACCTTTATTCCCTTCTTAATATTTCATGTTAGTTTGCATAAAGTGACATTTAATAATGATATTAATTATTAAATGTTTTCCTATTAGGGCTTGTTTTAGGGTTTTTCCTATTAGGGTTTCTTTAGGTTTTTCATGATCTCCTTTTATAAGGATTGATCCCTTTGTATATTTCATAACATTGAATTCCCTTTTGTTCTGATAAGATATTTTCTCCATTTTTTAGAGCATCAAACCCTTGTTTGTTTTCTCCATCCATTCTCTTCCTTGTGATAGATATCCATTTGCATGTAGGTGATCTTGGAGTCTGAAGTTGGATTTCTCAACTCCTACACGACCTTCATACTATGTCAAGAGTAACCCATTATGCTTGGAGATATTGAGAACTCTGATGCCACAAGGTATAGAGATCCCTCGATTTGAGAAATATGGAGGAAAGGGAGATCCTACTGATCATATTAATTCCTTCACTGCTTTGTGTAGTGACTTTATCCTTGAGGATAAACTTTTGGATAAACGTTTTCCCCATTCCTTGAAAGACATTTCCTTGGACTAGTTTTTTGCATTACCAGATAACTCAATTCATTCATTCAATGAACTTTTTGAGGCCTTTATTAACCATTTCCAAGTGCACATGGCTCCTAAAATGGCATTGGTTGATTTGATGAGATGCAAGAAAAACAAGGGTGAAAAATTCATTGACTTTATTTCACGTTACCAGTCACTTTATTACTAAATTACTGTGAAGAATATTGGTTCCCACCTTCAAGAAATGTTTATAGAAAATATACAAAAACAAGATAATGGATAAGCTCACTATAATGAAATTTCCTTCCTTCATGCACTTATGCACTGCCCTTCACAATTATCAAAATTTTGTAAGTTCTAGTGAACCAAAAGCTACCCCTATCCATCCTGAAAAGTCTAAAACTTCAAACCAAAACACTTATCAACCTTTCAAAAGAAAAAATAAGAGTTTCATTCAACTAAATTCCACCTCTCAACCTACCCAACCTGTTGATACCCAAGTAGCTTCTCTAAAGAAGAGCAATCCTTATAAATTTTGGGATGCACAAAGGCAATTTACTCCATTAGCCAACACACTCCACAATATCATGACCCATCTCTTAAACAAAAACATGCTTTCCTTACCTCCCATCTAACCCCTTGACCCTAGAAAAATTTAACCTCTGAGCTTTAGACACAATGCCTATTATGCTTATCACCAACAAAAAGGACATGATACGAAGCATTGCAAGCATCTTAAACACCTTGTTTAAGACCTCATTGATTCCAATCATATCCTAATTTGATGAGTGAATGAAAAAGTTAATAATTTTGTGGCTCCTCCCAACAAAAACTTGCAAATATTTACCAATCCCATGCCCAACCATAATATTTCATTTGTTAAGGCTAGAGAAACTAAGGCCAATGTGATGTATGTTGACACAGATGATGAAAATATGAGAAATCATGAACAAAGTCATATAGATGATGATGAATAGACTCCTATGGATTCTAATGAACAAATTCATATTGATACAATGATAGGAGTCATTGATCGTAAACAAAAAACCATTAACATTACTGTTCAATAAAAAATCGCCCACGCCTTGGACATTTTCTTTTCCTTTGCGGCTATGCCATATTTTTGTATGCTCACTATCTTCGAAGCTCACCACGTGGCTACCTCACGAAGCTTTTTTCTTTGGCTTCGTTTAGCTTTTCGACAGTCTCTATTTGTGTGTCGCATGGCTCATGCTAGCTGCTCTTCGGAGTCAGACCCACCTCGTCCTTTGCTTTCCGCTTTGTTCTTCACTTTTGCTCGGAGCTCTCCACGTGGCTACCCCTCACAGCTTTCTGCTGGGCGTTCTTGCTGCTTTCTGCCGAGCTTCGCCTGGATGACACGTGGCATTTCTTTTTCATGCACCAGTTACCTTGGAAATGCTGATGGATCTTTTGTGCTTCCCGCTACTACGTGTCTTCTCATATTGCTTCATGGTTTTTCGTTTTGGATCGTGGCCTCGCTAGCGTGTTGCTGATCGATAGATGTTTGTTGTGGCGGCTCGGATCATCTGGGCTGAGGATTGCCATGTGTGGTTTGCTCTTCCATGATGCATTTTCAGGCAATGGGTTGGCCTATATATGGGGCTTGGTTTTTCTTTTATTAGGTTGTTGATCAAGTTTAGCAAAAACTCTAAAGACATCGGGTAGCAAGCCTTTTGTAATAGCTATTTTTCAATTAAAGATTTCAAATTGTGCCAAATAAATTCGGCCTTTCTATTTTCAGTAGTTGTAAGAACTATTAACCTGTGCTATTATCTTTATTTTTGTATCAATTCCTATTCTTCAGTTTCCGTAAACTTTTATGGCTGAAAATAATATAGATCATGTTTCTTTAACTCTTTTGTGTTAAAATGAAGTTATGCTAGATTACATTATACAAATTAGAGGGTATTTTGCATAATGAATGTTTGTGGAGGAAGATAAACTTAATTAACATCATTTA
Organism: Sequoiadendron giganteum; assembly: GCA_007115665.2. Lineage (NCBI taxonomy): Eukaryota > Viridiplantae > Streptophyta > Pinopsida > Cupressales > Cupressaceae > Sequoiadendron > Sequoiadendron giganteum. Next base: position 258,557,728 of record CM021103.1, read on the forward strand.
GTGGTTCGGGCCTTTGCATCTTGCACTATGCTCTATCAAAATTTATCTAAGACTTTGGTGCATCGCCTGTAGTGTAAGCTTTACATTCATGTTATTCTCCTTATCTTTTTCCTCAACCCACTAAGCGAAGAGCCGGCTTCGATAAAATCCCGGAGGTCACTTAGCTAGCGCACCATGTCCCCCAATAGCTAAGATTCCCATAAGACTGCTGCTACATGCAAAATTCTGCATCAACAGTTCTTTTTCTGGCACGCCCGGTGGGACAGCGAACTAGCACGTTTGTCTGATCTTTATAAGTGTCTATGAGCCATCGGCCTGTAACTAGGTCGTAATCTGCCAGATTCCCTAGCCAGCTTGTACCCCCTTTAGTTTTCGTACATCCAAGAGGTTGCCGAAATAGCCCTTCACCTCCTTCATCACCTCCTACTCCATTATCACCTAATCCATCTGCGTCCATGGTTGCTAGAAATTATGTAGCCTGGGACTCCGATAGTCTGTTGGTAGCACCTATGCCTCCTGCAGTATGGGCTCCCATCCCTGTTTCAGCCTTAAAAGCTATTCCTAAATATTCTGGGGATGAATCAAAAACACCCACAGAGCATCTGCAAGATGTAGCCGACGTATGTCTGGTACATGGCATATCAAACGAGAATGTAGCCCTTAGATTGTTGGCCACCTCATTTTGAGGAAAGGCACTGAACTGGTACCGAACCATTCAAGCAGGCACTATAGCTACTTCTGACCAGCTCGGAACCCATTTTTACGAACGTTTCTCCAATGCTGGTAATAGATCTTCGCTGTACCATCAATTGGCCAACATAAAGCGAGCTCCTCATGAAGCTTTGCCCGATTTTAATGCAAGATTTCACTCAACTTCGCAGAGAGTGCCTGTTTGTAGCCGACCACCTCCTGATCTGGCTTTTATGTTCTACCTGAAGTCGATAAATGCTGATATCTCTATAATGTTACAAACTCTGGGTAGAGAAACTCTTCCTGATGCTTATGCTCTAGTTGTTACTGCAGAAAACAATCTGATCGCTGCAGGGAAATTGGTGCCAAGACTGATCATGCCATTGTTCCCCGAGTGCAATGCTCCAGAAGCTGAAGTCCCTTCCACCAACGCACCTATGACTTCCCCCCAATCTATGTACATCTATCCCGGGAGTGCTTCAAGCACAGCCCCGATGGCAGCTCCTGTAATAGCTCCTATGCCGAACCCCATGGTTGCTGAGATGAACGAAATGAGAGAACAGATGCAGGATATGACTAATGAACTGACTACTTTGAAGTGACAGCAATACAGCTATCAAAAGCCAGCGTATCAAAATTACCAAGGTGGAAAGCCTCCATACCAATCAAATCAATGGCAAGATAAGTCACGTGGGAATACCTCAACTCAATCAAGTAACCAGATGGTTCCGGTAACCTTGCCTATGGAGACTGTTCACCCTAATTCAAATAAGGAGCTGATAACAGGACAAAACAACTTGGCAGAGGATGTTAATTCATGGTGCTTTCCTTGCAATGATGAACATATGTCGTGGAACTGCCCACGAGGAAATTTGCAACAACAAATTACGGATCAACGTAGCCAAGGCACCGCATCCATTTTCGGTAACACACCATATGCTTCTCAACAAATGAACAATGCTGTCCTTACAGCTCAAATGTAGGGGATGTCCATCCAACAAGAATCATAAATTGTTCCTCACCAGGCTCTCTTTTCTTGGATGGAGGGAGAAGAGTCGGCATTTCCAAATGACATCCCTATGGATAAAGTACCTCGAGTGCAATTAGATTACAATACGCGTTCAAAGCAAAGATTCACCAGAGAGTTTGCGAACTCATCTAATCAAGCGTCAACACCACCAGTGCCTGGTCCTATAGCAGGCCCATTGCCCATCCCACCACAGTTTGAAGCGGCTATTCCTGGCCCTCCGAAGCCACTTCTTCCAAAGGTCATAACTCCTGCAGTCATCCCCGTTGCGGTTAAACAATCAGACACACCGGCCATCAGGCCTGTATCAACTGTCAAACTAAAGGAGCAAACCACTACAATTCACCAATCCCGAGTGCAATTCAATGTAGTGGAACAACTAAAAAAGTCATCTACCAACACTTCTCTATGGGATGTCTTGGCTATTCCGGAGCAGAAGGTGCTGCTACAAAAGGCGTTATCGGGTGAAGAAGATGCGAAGATTTCTTCTCAATCCCCTGAAAAGAAGGTATCCAAACCCGAACTGGACAAGGTGCTGACAATTCCACATGAAGAGAAGCTAGAATCTGAAAAGGGAGGTAAGCCTAAGCCTAGGCCTTTCTTTCTAACACTGATTGTTGGTGAAAAATTACTACATAAGTGTATGATTGACTCTGGTGCTAGCACCACTATCATGCCAAAGAAAGTCGCTAATGCTTTGGGACTAAAGTATGAGCCGTTAAATAAAGGAGTCATGCAGCTTGATGGAAACAAGGTTGATACTGTTGGGATAATCAAGGGATTACCTATGACCTTGTTTGCCTGCCCCAATATCACTGTAAATTAGGATACTGTACTTATCGACATCCCTCCCTTGTTTGGGATCTGCTTATCCCAAGAGTTCACTGGAAACGTAGGAGGATATCTGGCTTTAGACTGGTCCCACTTGATTCTAAGGATGAAGCACGGGGCTAAGATGAAGTTATTGTCAGAAAACCTGCATTCTGCACATGTTGCCGATGAAGCTCTGCTAAATTTTGAAGCAGTACACACTTCTATTTCTCGGGAAGAGATGTGCAATGTAGAGTTCCTTGAAGACGAGGAGGCTACTAGCTCTCGGACACAAGATGAAGAGAAGCTATTGAAAGAATTTATTGATATAGATCCTTTCAAAAATTATCATGCAACTGGCCTCGGAACCTATGTAATACATGAAGAAGGGCAAATCATGCCTAAAGTTACTAAAGAACCTAAAAGTGAAGAGTCTCCAAAAATATGGACATTATACTTCGATGGAGCTCGATGTAAAGTAGGAGCCAGAGTGGGAATTTGTTTGATATCCCCAACTGATAAAAAGACGTTGAGGTCTTACCGCTTCTAGTTTGCATGTTCCAACAATGAAGCTGAATATGAAGGGCTCATCCATGGTTTAAGCCTTGCGGAGCAAATGGGTGCAAAGCAAATAAGTGTCTTCGGAGATTCTGAGTTGGTAGTTAATCAGGTCCACAAAACTTCAGCTGCGAAAAATATCCGCATGTGATCTTACCGGCATAGAGTCTGGGATCTGATCGACAGTTTCGAGGCATTCAACATTCAGGCAATTCCGAGGGAAACATATGTCGAAGCCGATAAGATGGCAGCTATTGGAGCTCAGTTCGAGCCAACGTCAGACCTGTTAAAAAATAAACATGCTCTGAAGGTAATTATAAGACCCGCTGTCCTAGATAACAATCAAGACTGGCAAGTATTTGATAGTGATGCTCATATTGCATCATTCCTTCAATCATCCAGAGAGTTCACCGATTAGTTGCAGCCGAAGATCGTCGAGGCTTACGGAGATCAAATTATTCAGCTGAAATCTAACAAGCTTCCGAAGGGTCTAGTCACTTTGGAAAGTCTTTTTGATTTTGATGATGCAACAAGAGATAAAAGGAAGCTCGTGGCTGACAAAGGTGATTATATCGATCTGCATGTCGGAGAAGATAGAAAGCTTAAAGTTGGAAAGGAAGTGTTGAAAAAGAATAAGGATAGATTAAGACATTTCTGTGAAGAATATCCAAGTGTAGTTGCTTGGTCATATGATGATTTAAAAGGATATGATCCTAGGATCATTGAGCATACTATTGAGCTGACGGAGGGGGCAAAGCCAGTCCGTCAAAAGCAAAGACCTGTGAACCCAAAAATAGAGTTCCTAATGTCACAGGAGTTGAACAAATTGATCGCATCCCGGATAGTGTTTCCAATTAAACACAACACTTGGGTGTCTAACCTGGTGCCAGTCCAGAAGAAAAATGGAGATATACGCTTGTGCGTAGACTTCCACAACCTAAATAGGGCGTCCTTAAAGGATCACTACCCCCTACCTTCAATGGAGGTTATTCTTCAGACTGTAGCTAGTTCCGAAATGTTTTTGATGCTGGATGGTTTTTCAGGCTATAACCAGATATGGGTAAAGGAAGAAGACCAATACAAAATGGCATTCACCACGAAGTGGGGAACGTATGCTTATGCCAAAATGCATTTTGGGCTCTCAAACGCCGAAGCCACATTTCAGTGAGCTATGGACATTGCTTTTAAATATTTGATCCACAAGATTATACTCATCTACCTGGACGACCTAACCGTATTCTCAAAATTTGTTGATGATCATTTTGATCATCTGGAGCTTATTTTCCAGAAATGCCAAGAATTCGGAATCTCCCTGAATCCGAAGAAGTGCATGTTCGGAGTTCCCCAAGGGAAACTATTGGGATATGTCATCTCTAAGGAGGGCATTGCTATTGATCCAGAAAGAGTTGACGCGATCCGGGAGCTCCCATTTCCAGTCAACAAAAAAGGTGTGCAGTCTTTTCTGGGAAAGGTTAATTTTATTAGCCATTTTATTGCGGACTTTGCAGGCATTGTTCATCCAATTAATTTAATGCTTAAGAAGGATCAATTTTTCACATGGACGACGGAAGCTAGAAGAGCTTTCGAACTTGTAAAAAAAACTATTTCTTCCGCTCCTGTGCTGGTTAATCTGGACCTTTCAAAGGATTTTATCATGTATGTTTTTGTTGGTGGTAGTAGTATTGCTACAGTGCTTATGCAGAAAGATGATAAAGATGCAAGGGAGTCCCCTGTTGCCTTTTATTCCTGAACTTTAAAAGAATATGAAGTAAAGTATAACTTTGTAGAGAAGCAAGCCTTCGCCATTGTTAAGGGGCTTAAGAAGTTCTGGCATCTGATATCATATAATAAGGTGATTGTATGTGTTCCGCATCCAAGTGTGCGAGAATATATCATGGAAGGGGAAATCACAGAATAGAGAGCTAACTAGATCACCAAGATCCTAGAATATGACATTGAGGTCAGACCTGTCAAGACCGTCAAGGGGAAAGGACTATGTGAGTATATCACCAAAAACAGTGAAACAGCGGTAGAATGTGACGCTCCAGAACTTGTGTTAATAAATGAAGAGAATCCCCAGAGTAATTGGCTCGATGACAGGATAAATTTTATGCAGACAGGAAAGTATCCGACGGACCTCCCATCTTTTAAAAGGTGTTTCTATCGCCTACAGAATGGAAATTTTGTCCTTTTGGAGGGTGTCTTGTTTAAAAGAAATTTCAACGGCATCCTACTGAGATGTGTCAATGAGGAGTAGGCCCAGAGGATATTAGATCAATATCATAATAGCCCTGCCAGAGGACATTTTTTCACAAGAACCACAGCAATTAAAATCATATGTGCCAGTTATTATTGGCCAACACTTTTTAATGATTCATTTTCCTTAATTAGGTCTTGCAAAGAATGTCAGTTCTATGTTGGAAGGAGACAAAATGCCGCTATGCCTTTAAGGCCCATAGTGACAGAGGAACCTTTTGCTCAATGGGGTTTAGACTTCATCAGGATGATCAACCCTCTTTCCTCAGCAGGACATAAATGGATATTAACAGCAACCGACTATATTACCAGGTGGGCAGCAGCAGTGCCGTTGAAAAGTGCAACTGAATCAGAGATTGTTAATTTCCTAGAAGACCTGGTGGCCAGATTTGGCCCACCTAAGACAATTATCTCTGACAACGCCAAAGTTTTTGTCAGCTTGAAAATGAGTCAGTTTGCTCTAAAATATGGGGTGTTCTTGAAGACCTCCTCTAGCTATTATCCCTAGGGAAATGGTCTCGTGGAGTCCACTAATAAGAACCTCATCCTGTTGATCAAACGGATAGGCTCGGAACATCAAAAGGAATGGCATAGGAACCTCCGGACAGCACTCTGGGCAGATCGAATTACACCCAAGTAGGTATTGAAAACATCTCCTTATGAGATGGTATACGGAAAGGAGGCATTGTTTCCCATTGCCACAGAAATTCCCACCCTACAATTGCTCAAGTCTCTAGAAGTTGAACAAAATGGAGCGATGGAATTAAGGTTTTCTGAGTTGCTTGAGGTGCAGGAGAAAAGAGAACACGCCTTGGAAGCAATGAATAGTCGCCAACAGGTAGTGAAGAAATGGTTCGACAAAAGGGCTTCAGATCAGGGACTGCAACGCAGAGATTTGGTTCTCAAATTCAATGAACGCGGAACAAAACCCGGATAGCATAGCGAATTTGGCAACCTCTAGGAAGGGCCATTCAAGATCTACCAATGCAAATAGTTTAACTCTTTTGAGTTAGAAGATATGGAAGGCAATGCTCTAAGTATTCCAGTTAATGGAATACATCTTAAAAGGTTCTATTAATTTTGTACATGTGTTAATTGTGTATATTTGTATATATGTAATTACTCTTTGTCGCTTTAAGTTTTGGGTCTTCTCGGCACAAGTTTGAAATAATGCAGCAATGGTGTAAGCAATTGAAAGAAAGTTATAAATGAACCAAGTGTTAACAAAAGAAGCATAGTGGATTATATTCATTAAAGTCAAAAATTTACAATATAGTGGGGTTGGAAGGCCTTGGGTTAACATTTACATATGCCCGCTAAGGCGCGGGACTTGTAAGCAAAAAGAAGCAAAATTGGTAAAACATTTTTTGTCTATAGAACACTAGTGAGAAGGACCGATGATCATAGTAGCAGGCAGCTCGGGCTCTGGAAATACCATTCTCTCAAAGTTTTCATACCATTGAAAACTGGAGAAAGGCTCAAGATAATGAATGCGCATCAGAAAATGGCAGCCTTCGCGGACCCTGGTGCGATGCTCCTCATGGGTTTCCAGCTCGAAGCCAAACAAAAAAGGCCTAGTTGGGACGATGCCTCCACGCAGCTGCTACAGGCGAATGTTCCGGACTGAAGGAATGCCCCGACCCAATTGGGTTGCATGCACAATCTGCTCCAAACCTCTGAGGTAGCGTGCAAGGAACACCAGCTTCATCAGTTTTATAATTTTACGTTTGCTGACGCTGATGTCCAGCAGCGAGGTGACAAAGTGGGAGCAGACGTTGGTGTTCACCCGATATTGCTCTTCATAACACACAGTCCTTCCTGAAGACCCATTTGATGGCTTTCACGTACAACAAGTTTTTGGCATTTGTCATACGTTTCAAGCGTCTGCAAGTAATCTTGCCAAGGAATACCGCTTGGGTCTTTCTGCAAGTGAGCCTCACTGGTGTTTCCATGATTTCTATTTTCTAGGCTAAGAAATTGAAAATACTATCCAGCAAGAGATTGCTAAATTGAAAGGCCAGTCGATGTTGTGATTCGCAATGTTGCACAAGGGGCTAATTTATAGGCCGGCTAAGTTGTGCTTGCTAAAGAAATCATGATTAATAATTTCACGGAGTGGGTCACTTCACCTTGGTTTTCCGTGTCGCAGCGTGTAAGCTGATGGAGAGGTGCAGGATTAGCTTGCAACTTGCTCTACCAAGCTGCCACATCATAAATAGATCGGCCAATTGTCAGTAATACAAAGCGCCACCATCTCATCCGAATCGGATGAAGTTATTGAGAAAGACTCTGTTGGGTAATGCGCCCTGTACGAGCATTAATTTCAATCAATACAAATAGCCTGGAGAGAAATGCTCGTGAGGTTTTCCTGGGTTCATTTCCCAAGATAAGGATCCACTCCCGTCACACGCGAAAGATTGCCTTTTAATTTTTAGGCAGTTCGGTTGGTTGGCGATCTTTTCGCATGAGTAAAGCTGATAATGCATAGTAACAACTTGGCGTAAATGGCTGGCACGTACCTTTTTCGGTCGCCATTCCCGAGAAAGCTGAAAAGGCAAGTTATGGCATGTAGGGAAACACATTTATTGCAAAAGTTACCAAAGAATTAAGCAATTAAGGCATTCACAAGCGAAGAGCGAAGGACGCAACCAAGCAGGCGGAGCCCCACTTGCAAACTATTTTCAATGAAGCCCAGAACTCCTTGATGTTTGCGAAGATCACCCCTAATGTGATCAGGGCAGTAAGCGAGATGCAGCCCAATGACTATTTTGTGAATGCTGTAGGGTTAGACTTGTGGCACGCTTGACCGCAAGATAAAGTTGAACTCATGGAGGAGACTCAAAAGATAGTGACTACCGATTTCCTCAAACTCAGTCGACAGGACAGGAAGAAAGATGATCAAATTACAGAGCTGAAAAAGAAGGTTGACATTTGGGTGAACAAATTCAAAGCCCAAGAGAACGAAATAGGTCGGTTGGAGAAGGAGAGGGGTATCATCAAAAATAAAATCAAAGAGTTACAAAATTTGGGCGAAGAGGTTATTCCGGCTCTTGAGAAGCAAGTTGAATTGCTCCGAGCAAGTGAAGAAAAGTTCCAGGCAAAGGAAAAAGAGCTTTGCGCTGAGTCCGACCTGCTAATTCAAGGCATGAGGGAGCTCTAACAAAATACAACTGTCGAGATTACTGAAGTGAACACCAACCTAGAGTTGGAGGTTCAAAAGGCTAAGTAGGCCGAATCAGCCTTGGTAGAGAGGGAAAAGGAACTTCTTGCCCTAAAGGAGCAGATGTCTGCATTGGATAAAAGTTTGGCAGAAGCAGTGGCAGGTTTAAGTAGCAAAGAAGCAGAGTTGGCTACCCTAAGAACCCAACCCATTGTGCCTCAGATGAGTTCCTTGGAAATTTCCAAGGGGCTGCATGCATCATACTGGGATAAGGTAAAAGCTTTGTGCCTTACCCTGCAGCCCACTTTAAAGTTTATGGCGCAAGCGGCTAGCCTCTGCAAAATGGTGAATGAATCGATAAAACAGGTTTAGGAGTTAACTTCTGACAAAGTTCTCGAGGCTAGAATGTTATTGGGTAAGTTATACACCACTTCAGATGAAGCATTGAGTAGCGTGGGCATCAACGATCGAACAACGGCAGCTTTGGGCGCAAGTAGCCTCATTTCCATGCATGAGGCAATTCAACAGGTGGCAGATTACAGAGCTCGGTTGAACCAGATCACAAGCGACATGCGAGAAAATTTTTCCCATTTGACTCAAAGAGGCCTCCCCTCACCTTTCATTACAGACCAAGCAATAGCAGGAGTGGAGCATATTATTGAAATGAATGAAGAGAAGAAGCAGGACCTTTCTATCTTCCAGACCTTTGATCAATCTCCGACTGCTGAGGAGATCAAGGTGATCATACATCAACTGGTACAGCTTTTCTTCCAATTGGAATTAGAAACAAAAGTATCAGGCGGATGGCCTTTCAAAGAAATCATCGATCTCCGACTGGCTCACGAGCACCTGTGAACTCTCTCTGCACCATCAGACGAAATATGGACCAATCTGCAGGCTGCCCTCTCAAAGTTGTGAGCATTTTGTTGCTAAGCCAAAGGTTTCTGGGGTTCTCCTTTCCACAAAGTGAAAAGCCCCTATGAGTCGCTAGACTGTTTAATAAAAAACCACCCATGCCTTGGCCGTTTTCTTTTCCTTTGTGACCGCCATATTTTTGTATGCTCACTATCTTCGAAGCTCGCCACGTGGCTGCTTCACAAAGCTTTTTGCTTTGGCTTCATTTGGCTTTTTGACAGTCTTCGTTTGCATGCCATGTGGCTCATGTTGGCTGCTCTTCCGAGTCGGACCCACCTCATCCTTTTCTTTCCACTTCATTATTTGCTTTTGCTCGGAGCTCTCCATGTGGCTCCCTCTTGCGGCTTTCTGCTAGGCGTTCTTGCTACTTTCTGTCAAGCTTCACCTGGATGACACGTGGTGTTTCTTTTTCATGCGTCGGTTACCCTGGAAATGCCAACGGATCTTTTGTACTTCCCGCTGCTGCGTGTCTTCTCCTATTGTTGCATTTTTTTCCATTTCGGATCATGGCCTCGCTGGTGTGTTGTTGATCGATAGATGTTTGCTATGGTGGCTTGGATCATCTGGGCCGAGGATTGCCGCGCATGGTCTGCTCTTCCATGATGCATTTTCAGGCAGTGGGTTGGCCTTTATATGGGGCCTGGTTTTTCTTTTATTAGGTTGTTGATCAGGTTTAGCAAAAACTCTAAAGACATTGGGTAGCAAGCCTTTTGTAATAGCTATTTTTCAATTAAAGATTTCAGACTGTGCCAAATAAATTCGGCCTTTCTGTTTTCAGCAGTTGTAAGAACTATTAACCTGTGCTATTATCTTTATTTTTGTATGAATGCCTGTTCTTCAATTTTTGTAAACTTTTATGGCTGAAAATAATATAGATCATGTTTCTTCGACTCTTCTGTGTTAAAATGAAGTTATGCTAGATTACATTATACAAATTAGAGGGTATTTTTCATAATGAATGTTTGTGAAGGAAGATAAACTTAATTAACATCATTTAGTGGTTCGGGCCTTTGCATCTTGCACTGTGCTCTATCAAAATTCATCTAAGACTTTGGCGCATCGCCTGTAGTGTAAGCTTTACATTCATGTTATTCTCCTTGTCTTTTTCCTCAACCCACTAAGCAAAGAGTCGGCTTCGATAAAATCCCAGAGGTCACTTAGCTAGCGCACCATGTCCCCCAATAGCTAAGTTTCCCATAAGACTGCTGCTACATGCAAAATTTTGCGTCAACAATTACTTTCTCTTCAGAAGAAACAATAAAACATGCACTTGATGGTCCTATTTACATAGCTAGCAAAATCAATAACAAGTCCACTCCTCGGATTTAAACTGATCCCATCTATGTAGAGAATTTGATCATAGAATAACTCTTATATGTACATGAACTCACTCAAGATAGATATGAAAAACCAAAATCATGAATTAAAATGCATGATGGTTTTTCTCATGCTACGATGGGCTCAATCACACTCCCTTTACAAGTAGGACCAAAGAAGTCAAATTTATCGCTCTTTATTATATCTAATTCAGACCAAGTTCATGTGAAGTTAGGCTACAAATGGATTCGCTTCATGAATGTGGTCTCATCCATTTTCCATAAGTGCTTAAAATTTCCAATTGAAAATGAAATATTCAACGTAAATCATAATGGATTTAGACCCTCGTCTTCCCATGGAAATTTCTCCTTAGATTATTTTTGTCTTGAGCCCATGGAACCTATAAGATAGCGTGAATACTTCCTTTTCCTATCCTACAAAAATTTCAAATAAAAATGCATAACCAAGTTATCCCTTGAAAACTTTCCTCCACCCATGATTGAACCTCCACCCATGCTTGAACTTCCACCACCTAAACAAAAAAATGCCGAGCTTAAAACCTTTCCAAAAAACCAAGATCCATCCATGAATAAAACCTTACATGTTTCCTACAAGAGACCTAGAGAAAACCAAACAAGTCCTAATCTGCCACCTAAGAAAATTTATAAAGCCAAAGAGAAAGTGGTCAGACAACCTTCCATGGTTTCTTCCATTCTTCCCTCACAAGAACTTGACTGAAGCAATAATATATTAGCCTCCTCTCTTACCGAAGATTATAAATTCAACACAACAAGGATCAAAACCTTTTATGGATATTATCATTCGTACTCCTATTGTGGTTAACTTGGATGACGATGAGGAAACAACTAAAATTGATGAGGAAGTGCATAATGAGTTGAATTTGTTATTTTCCCCATCCATGAGCTTAAATGATAACAACCATGATTTTCCTCCTAAACTGAACGATTCACCATGTGTTGAACTTGGTGATTCTCCTAGTACAACACTTTATGTGATCCCTCTCGCTAATGATTTGCATTCTGCATTTATTGAACAAGACTGGGATGCAGATGACCTATTGGATGGTTGATTTTCATGTGTGTATTATGATCCCCCATGATGTTTTTTTTTTATGTTTCCCTCTCTTTGTGCATTCCTCTATTTGTACTGTCATTCTTCTTTATGTCATAAGCTCTTCGCCTTCTCATTTATCTTTTATTTTCCTTTAATTTTTGTCTTGTGTTTTCCTTTTGGGGATGACACAAGGCATTGAGACACCCTATGTCTCTTCCATGTTGAGCCAAAAGGATTTTCTTTTCTTTCGATCTCTTTGTGTCATTCTTCTAGTTATGTCTGTATTTGGGCAATGATGGCAATTCCAAGCTCTTTAATATCACTACAGCAAAGACAAATACTGACCCCGAATCTATAGATCCCTTATGTGTTTATGGGGGGAAGCCCTCTTTTCCTTTTCATATTTTGGCTACTTTAAAGTAATTTCTCACAGTATGGTGTTAGCAATTTCTTTAAAGTGGGGGCATACATTGGCACTATTTCGGCATGATTTTATTTGGATTTTTTTTCTATGTTCTTTTATGTGATTTTATTACTCCATATGATGTGTTTTCCTCTTTGTCATGACACTAGGAGTAATTTCCTTTGAGATTGTGTTCTATCTTAACATATTAAATTCCTCTTAGTGGTGATGCGACACACTGCATTCCCTAGGTTGTGAATATTTTATCCTTTGATTGGTCCTCTCTTGGAGACATTAGGAGCATATCCCCTAAGATTAAGACCTTGCATGAACTAAGAAAAATCCTTTTGAACATGTCTCTTTCTTGTTGCATTACATTTTCTTTTGGTTCCTTATTAAATTCATGGAGGTATGGCTTTGATATGGCCCCCTTAGGGATCTTCTATTGGACAACTAGCTCCCACTAGCTCTTGTGAGTCTGTGTTTTGTTTGCATAGTGGATAGTGCATTCCACTTTCAAACCCTCTTCAAGCCTAGACCTAGTCTACCGCATTGGATGACTAGTCAAAGCCTGATCCATTGCAGTTCTTTTTGTTTTTCATTTTTCTTGTCTTTGATGGTGTATGTTTTCTATCTAATTTTGGCTTCATATATCATTCGCCAGCGTGTGCCTTTGTGCCTCTGTTGGTCTACCATAGGATCTTGATCCTAGGGGCTTGATCATCCCTCTTGATGTTGTTATCCTATCTAACTAGTATGTGTACATTTTAACCCCTCTTGATTGTGTGGTTGTCTACTTTAGTGTGAGTTTGAAGCAAGTTCATCCTCTCACTAAAGTGGGGGCTAAATATAGTGTATTAGAATGCATACCCTTGCATTTTCACACGTGTTTTGTCCAGCCTTTATTTATTTATCCTTCTTTATGGCTTAATTGGTCCTATTTTTTGTCCACAAACCCTATGAATGGCATTTTTTCTGGCTAATCCTAACATTCTCCAATGCATAAATGATATCCTAATGATTCTCATTTGTGTGTCCTTGATTTTTGGTTAGAATTAAAATGCCACTTAGGGCATCTTTGTCCCCCCAAGGTTTCGAGACCCTGATTTTGAGGCATCTTAATTGAGCTCCTTTTTGGTTTTTGTGCCCCAAGTTTCATCACTTGGGACTAAGATGCCACCTAGGGTTTCTTAGTCCTCCTTGAGTCATTTTTAGGATTTAAATTCAAATTATGGTGAGATTTAGCCTCCTTCATTTAATGAATGCATATGTTAGCTTGGTGTGATATAATTTTGGGATATTAAATATATATAAGTATAAATACAAGGTTCATTCATTCATTTTCATCCTAACCATTCATGAGATCATCCTAGCAACTTCAATATTGATTCCTAAGGAAAATTTATGATATCAAGAGTATTCAAGAGAAAATCATCAAGAATTTTGAACCATCATCAAGATTCAAGCATCATATCAAAGGTTATTCTTGCATCATGTGTGTTGTGCTAACATTTTTATGTATGGTTTTGATTCAAGCAAGCAAGAAATTCAAGATCTATCAAGCATTTCAAGATCCATATCCATTGCAACCATTTCACACAAGATTGAAAACTTTACAATGGTTTTGTAAGTTGTAGCATTACATTTTGTTCGTTCAGCATTTCCCTTCATTTCATTATTTCATTTCAAGGTTTAACTACCACAAGGTGTTTGACCAAGGCAAACCCCCATTCACTAACAATCAACAAGTTTTTCCCATCTTGTCTATTTGTCTTTGCAGATCTAGGTTGAAGTCTTGAAGATCACTTGGAGTGCAAAGTTGTAAAATTTTCAAAGTTGCATTGCAAAGTTTTCATCTTCACAGAAACTCACCTAAAGGCTAGATCTAGAAGTTTCAAAACTCAAGATCCGAAAAGAAGCAAGTGTAGACCTTGGAGCTCATGACCATATTCAGAATTTTTAGAAATTCAGAGTAGGACTAATACACCACCTTAGGAATTTTAGTCCTTCCAAGAATATCTTTGAGAGATTCCTTCAGATCTAGTTCCGACACCCAAAGATTTTGTATTTGCTCCAAAAAATAGCAGCGAGACTAAGACACCATCTTGGGTGTCTTAGCCCTCCAAGGCATATTTTGAAAGCTTCTTTACATTTATAGAATCCTTACAACATCTCCAAACTTCCCAAGTACACATACCCTAACTTGGTGTTCATATTTTCATCATTTGCATCTCTCATTTAGCTTATTTTAGGTCATTTTTCATATCACATTGTGTTTTCCAACATTTATCTTTTCCAAGCATTTTCTTGGTGGTGAACCCCTTAAAGCTTAAAATAACCCCCTCCTAGGTCCTCCTAATTGTGAATTGAGTCACCTTGTGATGTTGATATTCAATCCAATTTGAGTTCTTAAGACATAATAGAATGACCTAGATAGAATAGCAGGTAGCCATCCCTTCCCATTTTATCTATGGTTCAAAGAGTTAACACTACAAATTTCTAGTAAAGAACCTTTTGATCCCACATAAGCTATCCTAAAGTTAGAGCCCATGAAACAAGATGCATGAAAATTTGTAAATAAATAAATATATTATCAATGTAATAGATATTTTATTCATGCATCATCACAAGTGTTGTAATCCATCACTACTCCCTGACCCATTTGATAATGAGGCCTCTATCTTATTGGTAAAATTAACCCACCTTCATCTAGTTGCCTCAAATTAATCATAAATTCATAAAATACTTTAAATAGGTCAAAATTTATTCCTCTTACCCATACGATAGAAAATAGGTCTCAGATTCACCCTTTATTATATTATCTATTTTTATGGTATCTCTTCCACCATTATCACTAATAATGGAAAATTGCTCAAAATAATGAATTCTACACTTTTTTTGAGTGCTTCCTTATCCAACATCATGGGTCCATCCCATACTTCCCACAAGGTAATGACAAAGCAAAGGTATCTTGTAAAACTATCTTAAAAATCCTCAAAAATATAGCCAATGAAGCTAGCCATGACTAGCACTTACAACTTTATCTCTCTTTGGGAATATATTGCACTAAATTTCACACATTTATTAGTGTGAATTCATATGAAGGTGTTTGTTTGCTTAAATTGGAGCTTTTTAATTGTTAATGGGTATGTGCAGGATCATCACTGAAAAAACAAGCCCTTAAGTGGTGATGAAAATTCAAAAAATCAAAATTAGGCAACTTGACGTAAAAATTTGAATAAGTTATCTATATTATTTCAAAAATATGTAAGAATAGAATCTATATAAAATTAAATGTAGTTTCTAAACTACTAGTTTTTTTTTTTTTAAATCTATTTGGTGAAAATTTGAAATTTCAATGCAGTAGTACTTAAATTTCAGGGGAAAAATAAGAAGTAGGTGTTTGTCTGACCACCCTAACCACAATAAAATTGTAATATTTTTTTATAATATTTTAGATATAATTAGAGGACTCATGTCCCGATGTGATGCATATTTATTTGTAATTTTTTTCCAAGTAAATAATTAATTATGATTTTATTATTACAACTTTTAAAAAATATAAAAACTCGTATGTCTAACCACCTTAACTTGGTCAAAACTTCATGAAATTCACTTTTTTTAATCCTATAGTATGTGAAGAATATAATGTGACACATGTTTCAGATTCAAAAAATGTGATACCATTTGAAAGTTATAGATTTTTTTCAGTCAGCCTATCAATCAAAACTTAAGTCATAATTCAAATAGAAAATGAATAATAATTATTTATTAAATTCAAAGTAAAGGATAATTTATATTGGTGGAAAGCTGAGAATCTCCCTTAAAAATTCTTTTTGGTTCATCAATTTTGGATAATAAAAAAGTCGTCAGTCACATGGGCCATCATATCATTACATATCACCACTTGTTGGCCCATCATGATCATGTACATACCCTAATGATTCTACCTTAGTAGAAAACGTTGGTCATAGGTAACACTTGTACAACAAAAAAACCTATCGACATGTATCAACAAACATAGATGGATGGATATCAAAATATGTTCACTTCACCAATAAGAGTTCCAAAGAATTTCCAAGTCAAGCATTCCACTGATGTGATTCCAGGGACACCATTACCAAATAGGAAACTATATAGGAGATTAGTTTTGGAGAATGATGAGATCAAAAAATAAATTGAAGATATTTTCCAAAAGGGCCATATTTGACCAAGTGCATCACCATGTTTTATCCCTATTGTTTTGGCTAAGAAAAAGGATGGAACTTGGTAGTTATGGATTGATTATTAGGCCTTAAACAAGATCACTATGAAAATTTGGTATCCAATCCCTCGTATTGATGATCTCTTGGACCAACTAAGGTCTCAACTAAAATTTTCACCAAAATTGATTTAAAAATAGGATACCACAAAGTTCCAATTAGCCCATCATATGTTTGGGAAACTTCTTTAAAATCCAAGGAGGGGTTGTTTGAATGGTTGGTAATGCCTTTTGGAATAAAAAATTACCTTACCACTTGTATGAGAATGATGAATGATATTATCAATCCCTTCATTTATTCCTTTGTTATGGTGTATCTAGATGACATACTCAACTTTAGTAAGACACAAGAGGAGTATGTGTAGCATGTGGAACAAGTTTTGTCAACCTCACAACAACATAAAATCTATGCTAACAAAGAAAAAATCTCATTTAGTATGGAATGGATTCAATACTTGGGATACATTTTGGATAATGCAAGTGTTCATGTTGATGTAGAAAAGATACAAGTGATCAAATACTAGCCTTCTCCTAAAAACATTACAAACTCTATAGCTTCTTGGTGTTGGCCAATTTTTATTGGAACTTTGTACTTGGGTTCTCTCACTTGGTATGGCCCATGGACCAAGTACTTAGAGGAGCAGGTAAATAAAATTTTGTTTGGATAAAATTATAACAACAAGAATTTTTGGAAATCAAGAAAATGTTATGTTCAACATGAGTGTTAGCACTTCCAAACTTGCAACAACCATTTGAGATTGAAATAGATGCTTTTAAGTATTATCTTGGGGTAGTACTCATGAAAAATGGTCATTCGATGGATTATCATAGTAAAACATTATCTGATGCATTCCATAGATATCCTACATATGATGTAAGGAGATGTATGCTAATATGAAGGTTTGCAAGAAATGAAAGCACTAATATTTTAGGAAAGAGAGTATTATCCATACAGATCAAAAACCTCTACAATTTTTGTAGACATAAGGGAAATTTTAAAATGATAGAAATGAAACATCGTCAACCTACTATAGACTATGGTGTTAGATTCTTATGGACATGAAACAATAGATTGGACCAACCTATATAGTACTAATTCAGATTTTTTTGATACCTACAATAGACTAACAATAGGTAAGAAAGTTCCTATATTTTATTTACAAGGAAATATGTTTTCTCACATGGATCATATATGTGTTCATATTAATGAAGGATCAAAGATTATATGGGAAGCATATTATAGTCATGTTTTTGATTGAGGAAAAAATGAGTTTTACAGGGACCCAAAACCACAAAGTTTATAGACCATTAAAAGATAGAGCAATAGAGAATCCTAGAATAGAACGGTTGCACACCAGAGATAAACAAGAAAACACAACAACCACCAACTAAAACCTAGCAAAAGGATAGAAAAAAAACAACAACAAAAAAACATAGCCAAACCTAACCCAAAGACTTTAAAGTCTCTACCACTTCCGCTTCTAGGTTGTCCAAATCCTGAGCCACCATATTCAGGTCTTGGGTCTCTAGAGGCATCGTATCTAGTCTTTTCTTCATGTTGGCTCTAGTTCTCTTTGAAGGGCCCAATTCCTCCACCTTTTTTTTGTTCTTCTCAGCATCCAGATCCACAATCAAAAGACCCTATTGAGTGTTATCTATTTTTTCAACCAAAGCTCTTAAGATAGTGGAGTTGTTTTTAAAAATTATGTGGTTGTGTTCAATAGTTGCTTTTAGGGTTTCCCTAATCTTTTCAACCTCTTTTTCAAGGTTGTCACCATCCTTCTTAGAAAATTTAGTAAAGTCAACCTCTTTCTGGAGGTAATCAGCCATAGCCATCTTCTCATCCGTAATCCATAAAGCCTCGGCCAAATTCTATTCAACCACTTTAGCTTCCAAGATTTCCATTTTGTTTGTGATAGCTCTGTTTTTAAGATTGAGGTCCTTAATTTCATGAAAATCCCATTTAAGAATTTTAAAATTGTTAATCGCTCCCTTTTTGGCCAGAGACAAGATATCACCATTAAAATCCCTTTCCGATTCAAAAATAGGGTCGTCGGGATTCAGCTCCACATGAGAACTAGGCCTATTTTCTCTGTCAACAGAGTGGAAAGAGGTAGAGGAAACCTCCTTTCCAGAAGGTTCACCATTGTCTTCATTTGGAGAATCCTCCGAATAGGCCACCAATTTTTCCATAGGGGGATCATCCCTCATCTTGTCCTTTGACATAGATGCTTTAAGAGGATTTATCTAAGGACCAACAATTTTATTTGAGGGCTTAGCAAAAGGGGCATTATTGCTTTTTTTTCTAGGAGGGGGAGTAACCTCATCCACCCAATCCGGGTTCGAACCCTTGATATCCTCAAGCAAGATAGACTCAATGTCATAACCCTCTAACGTCGAGGTTGTGATAGGATTAGAGATAGCCGACATATTTTTGAAGTGCTCATAAGTGAGTTGAATAAGGCCAACATGCAAGACAGAATTCTTACCAAGATTTTTTCTAAAATCCTCAATACTATTGTTCAAAGAACACAGTAGGTAAGGGAGAAAACCCAGTATCTGCTAGGGCTAACTTCGTGCAACCATAGAATCTAAACCGTGTGTCGCATCGAAAAAAAAAATTATGGGTTTTTTTCGCCCACGAGTTAAGAGCTTATAACTAAGATTTTGGCTTTTGGGCAATTCGGTAGAGTGCGGGAGCATTGGATATGTGCACGGAGGTCAAAAAGACACCTTTTAGAGGTGTCATCCAATTGCCACCACCTAATGCCCCTGTGTCCACCCACTCTAATTTCCATCAATTATAACTGTTTATGCCTTAAATCCACTCTAAAACATGCATTTTAACACTTAATGAGCAGCCATTAGTGTTTTTGTAATTATAATGAGCAGCCATTGGTGTTTTTGTAATTATTTATTCAATCAAATAAATTTTTTTAATGGATCAAAGTGAATTTTTTTTTGGGGGGTTAAGTGAGCATGGAGGTGGTGGTTATTCAATGGGGGGTGGTAACCAGGTCTTCTCCCCTAGTAGGGGAAAGAAACCCTAACCTTATATTTGAAGTGGTTGAGTAAAACAAAGTGATACCCATAGACTCTAGTGAATCTCCCATCCAACATTATATATTCCATAAGAACTTTGAGCACCTCCCTCCATATTTTCTTGATCCTGCTAGACTTGAAGTAGCTATTAGAGACTTTAACAAGTCTCTTTTTCTCCTCCTCTAACTTCGAAAAGCTGATAACACCTTCGTCTGAGTATTTCCTATCACAATAAAATTTCACACCATCAATTAAGAGACTAATGACTTCTCCAACAAGCGCCTCATCCATCAGCACCTTCCTCCCAAAGAGGATAATCTCCCCCTTATTCCAATGTTTAGCGAAATAATCAATAGCCCTGATGTCTAGACCATGAATTCTTTCAATGAATGGTTGAAGCCCTCCCTTCTCAATTTTCTTCCAGACCTTGGAATCATCTTTATTATTTGTACACATGGTTGGATTAACTCTTATCTTGCTTCCTCCCATTATCGTCAATCTCTTGTTTTGATATCCCGCACCATGGAAATATAGACTTATGAGTTTGCAACAAAACTAAAGCACCCACAAAACGTGCAAGCTCAACCCATTTGTCATTTTAATTATGATTCTACCATCAAATCTTATGATATATCAGTACTTGGCACCTTTCTCTTTAATCATCTTTAAATGTGGCTTCTCTCCCATGACTGCAATCATTTTTTATTAGGGCTCTGACGTCAACATCCAAATCTTTGTAATTCTACCATGTCACCTGTCTATTCTATTTTATTCCCTCATTGGCAAAGAATTCTACCACACCATTCGCTTCCCTGTAGACATGGGAAATTTTAACTTTTTTGAAGTTGGATAAAGTGGCCCTAGCTTCATCAATCCAGTACTTAATAGTCCATGATGGGGGGAAATGCCAAGGATACAATCAATGATAATTTTTGAGTCGCCCTCTATCCCAATATTCTTAAAGTTCATAATTTTAGCCAAAATAATGACCAGGTAGGCTCCAATAGCTTTTGCTAGATGATTTGTTTGTTTCCCTAAAGAGACACCAACTTTCACAATAAATATGCCTTTATCATCACATAATACACCCTCGCTCCCTGCCTTTCCTAGATTCCCTTTCATCACCCCATCAAAATTGGCTTTTATCCAACCTCTGGGAGGGTGAAACCATAAGACACCATCACAATTCTTTTTAGCTGGTTTGGAAGCTCTGGACACATCTCCTTTAATCTCCCAAACTTTGGCCATCTCAAAGTCATAAGCCGAACAAACCACATAATCCATCAACACCTCATGATAAGGAGCCAGGTTGAAGTTTTCCCCAATGAGCCTAAAAAAAATTTCAAGCACAAGTTTCTCAATAGTTTCCTTATCCCTAAGAACTTTGTTGTTTCTCTCCTTCCAAAATCCCCAAGCAATATAAGGGAAAGTTAAATACCATAGCTTGTGAATATGCGGATTGAAGGAGGGTGCCACCCACTAAGTAAATTGATCTTTAATTGTACAAGGTGACACCCAAGACATACTCCAAAGAGAGTAGAACCTTTCTCAAATAGAATTCATAGAAGAACAATGAATAAACAAATGGTTAGTCATTTTCGTTGCATTCTTATAGAGGTAGCAGTGGTTGGGGATCTAAAAACCCCTCTTACAGAGGTTTTCCACCGCAAGCACCTTGTTCTAAAGAATAATCCAAAATAAAATATTAACCTTAGGGGTCAAGTAGCTAAGCCAAACTTTGGCCCAAAAAGGAGGATGGCCAAGAGATAAAAGAGACAGTCGAAGAAAAAGAGTAGTTTCCCAACGAACTAGTTGTCCAAACCATGATGTCCTCCTAAAATTTCATTTCCACTTTGAATGCCATAAGAGAGCATTGGAACGGGGCAAGATCCATACTGATCTCACAAAGGTTCACCCAGCTCCCATCCCTCCAATAATCTTTAGCTAAGATTCCAAAATTAGCCTTACAAATATCTGCCCATTGTTTGAAACTGTCAAAAGGAAATTAAAGGTTCCTTCCTGATCCATCTATCCTCCCAGAACCTCACAAGATTCCCATTTCTTATGCTCCATCCCACGCCCAAGTGAAGGATTTTTCTCCCTTTTATAATATCATTCCATAGATTCGAACCACGAGGCAAACATTGAGAATCCAACAAAGAATTTAGAGAGCCACAGTTAGCCAAATATTTTCTTTTTAATATTTTATTTCATTCTCCATTTGAGGAGAAAATTCTCCATATCTGTTTAGCAAGGAGAGTATTATTCGTAATTCTGATTTTTCTAAGGCCCAATTCCCCTTTCTTTTTCGATCTGCAAACCAAGTCCCAATCAATAAGGGGCATATGCCTCCTTTCTTCAACCCCAGATTAGAGAAAAAATTTCTATATTTTTTCAATAACTTCTACATATTTAAGAGGAATATTAAAAGGACTAAGAGCATAGATCAAAAGGTTCTGAAGAGTGGCCTTGAGGAGTTGAATCTTACTGGCTTGACTAAGAAGAGCTCCTTTCCACCCCACCAACTTTTTATTGAATCTATCCACCAAGGAATTCTAGAAAGAATCAAAGGGCTTGAGACCCAAGGGCAATCCAAGATATATTGAAGGAAGAGCATCCACTCTATAACCAAAAAAAAAATATATCTTGTTATGCCTTCTAACCGGAGTTTTGAAGAAAAATAAGGAATTTTTTTGAATATTAATCTTTTGAACTGATGCTCCTTCATAGTTGTCTAGAAATTTTCTAAGAATCTTCACTTCAGCTATTGTTGATCTCCCCATCAAAATAGTATCATCAACAAATTGTTGATGAGAGTTAACAAAGTTACTGTATGAAGGACGTAAACCCATCAGGGCTCCTTGATCAACCAATATATTCAGGTTCCTCCCAAGGCATTCTGCCATTATAGTAAATAGAATAGGGGAGATGGGGTCTCCTTGTTGTAAACCTCTAAAATTCTTAAAAAAATGTGAAGGAGACCTATTGACCAAAATAGAGATAGTAGCAATAGAGATGAGTTGGCTAACCATTTGTATGACTCTTTTGTTGAGGCCAAATTCCAACATAATCTTGAATTAAAAATCCCATTCAACCTGATCATAATCTTTGTAGATATCTAACTTCAAGAGAAAGCCTTCAGTCTTAGAAATGGAGAGCGAATGAATATTTTCATGCACCGTTATTATTGAATCAAAAATCTGCCTTCCAGGAACAAAGCCATTTTCCTGAGGGGAGATTAAGGAAGGCAGGATAGACAAAATTTTTGAAGTCGAGACTTTAGGAATAATTTTATAGAATGAATTACAAAGGCTTATGGGCCTAAAAGCTTCCAAATCCGCAACCCTAGGACGCTTAGGGATCAGGACCAAGAAGGTAGCATTGAGTTCCTTTAGGATTACAATACTTTATTATCCTGTAATGGAGTATTTTAATCTCCCATAACCACCCAAGATTCATTAGTGTGTTTACAGTGAAAGGAAGCCAAGTCTTTCCAAAAAATATTTCTAGCCCCCCTTCCATTAGGGGCATAGATGTTGGAAATGATCCAGCTGAAATTATCTCTAATATGAGTAAATCTAGTGGCCACATGGTTAGCACTTTCAAAGAATGGTTCACCTTTTATTAAATTAAGATTCCAAAAATTGGCAATACCTCCTGAGGCATCTTCTGAACTATTCCCCTGAACCCCACAAAACTTAAATAATTTGATCTTTTCCACTTTTTCTTTAGGCATTTTAGATTCCCAAACCAGTAAAATATCAGGTTTATGATCCCTTACAAGATTATGCAACACATCCCTCTTATGGGGGTTATTCATCCCCCGAATATTCCATGACATGATCTTCATTTCTTACCTAGAGTGAGATTGCAAATTTTGGGAATGGTCTTCTGAACACCATCCGCAATATTCTACATGCCATCATTCTCCCTGTTCCATCGAGCAAATCTTCTTCCTTGACTATTCTTTATGGCTCCACAATCTGCCTTTTCTCTAGTTCTTGTTGAGACACCTTTCAGTGTACTCAATTGTTGGTTTTTCTTACTCTTATTATTAGAGCTAATATCTTCTCTATCAGTTTCTTCCTAACTCTCCTCCTCCTTCCCAGACCCCCAATCTTTCACATAAAACCCTTTCTGATCTAAGGAAAGAGTATCCATCATACCATTTCTATTTTTGGATAGGTTCGCATTTAAACACTCTACATTCTGGCTTGAATCCACAAAGGATTCTTTCACCAACTCCATCGAATCAATAGACTCGGGATTCAGAGCTAACATCTTACTTGATTCCTTACCACCAAAGGCCGGTGATAAAATGGGGATCCCAATCTCTAGCCTAAAATTTCCATCTTTGATCGGCATATTAAAACCCTGTGAGGGGGTTTCATCAAGTCCAAACTCAACAATTTCCTTCCCCAAGCAGACATTCTTAGGATTGTTGTCCTGAGGCATTGGACACTCTAGGTCTCCCTCTCCATTCTGAAACATTATGTTACTTATTTTATTCGGCCTTGTGTAGCATGTATCGTTGTGAAGCCTGAAAATCATAAGATATGACTATATATGCCTCTTCCTATTCTAGATAGACCTTGGCAATTAATTTATATGGACTTTGTGTCTAGCCTCACTACTACCAAAAATGGCCATAACTATGTGTATATTATGGTAGATAGGTTTATAAAGATGTTTATCCTAGTAGCTTGCAAGAAAGGGGTGTTAGCAGAAGATACTGCCAAATTGCTCTTTTCTCATGTATAGGTTCACTCTAGACTACCACGCAGTAGCATCTTCGATAGAGATAGCATATTTATTAATAAATATTGGTCTACATTTTGGGCAATGATGGATACCAAGCTCACCCAATAGATACCGCTTTCCATTTAGAAATAGATGTTCAAACTAAAGTGGTCAATCACATAATTTTTCACATTCTATGGATGCATCACTCTCAACATCCTTGAACATGGGATCAGAGTCTTTCATATGTGCAACATAGTTACAACCATGTAGTGCATAGTTCTATAGGACAAAATCTATTTGAGGTCTACTTGGGATACCAACCATTGGATCCTTTGTATGTTGCGAACCATCAACACATGTAGAGAAGATGGATAAATCCTCTAAGTTTGTTGAGAAAATCTTCCATATTCAACAGTAAGTTCATGAATATCACAATAGACCGACTAGAAGTATAAGGAGTGATAGTAAAAACATCATATACCTCATCACTTTCAAATTGGTGACAAAGTGTGACTTTATCTTTAGAGGGAAAGAATTCAGGGACCACACAAGAAGCTTCATCCTCTTCAGTATGGGTCATATACATTTTAAAGAATATTAGTGAGAATGATTTTGAACTCAACTTTCCTCGATTTTTGGGGCTTCATCTTGTTTTCAATGTTGAGTTACTATGACTATATTTTCCACCTTTATTGGATATTTTCAATGTCGCTGAGAAAAAATAGACTACTAAATTGAATCCTAAGGCTACTGTTCCAATGGTGAATGATCAAATTTTTGGTGTTCATAACAAATTCTTGAGAAACACACATGTTACTCTTTATCAGGTGGTTCAAGGAGGGCAACTCCCTCACCAAAGCAAGTGGTTTATCAAAGAGAAAATTGCCACAGATTTTCCTCATTTGTTACAAATAATTGATGCAATGGGGCCCATTGCCTCTCAATGGGAGAGGAATGATCTAGATCACTCTAAAGTTATTAACACAAGAAGAGATGGAAAATATCAAAAATTAAAAAATTTGGTATTTTCTATGTTTTACTTAATTGCATTTTTGGAGGTCTTTGGAGTAGAATTTGGGGTCAAAACTATCATTGGTTCATTAAATTGAATAGCCAAAGCAAATGGATTTATGGGATTTAAATTAGGTCTCTTTGATACCTTTCCAACAAGGTAGATAATTCCTTAATCCAACCAACACGCTGAAAGTTATGACCCCACCAAGTTGGGGTACATAAATTCACATGTTTTTTTAAAAAAATGGTTTTATTTATTATTTTCTCACATTCAGCTATTCAATTCAAACTCCTATGGATGAAGTGACTGTTGATATGTCTCATTTATATATATTCAATCTTATTATAAATAAAAATATTAATTTGAAGGCTTACAACTCTTATTAATGAGTTTTCCATATTTTCCAACATAATTAACAATATCACAAGTTCTCATTTACACCAGATATTTTAGTCTAAATTTGTAATTAAATTCAAATCAAAGTTTGTATAAAATATCTTCAAATATGTTTGATAAACAAAAATGAATACATTTAAATACTAACACATAGCATCAAATTCTATAAAATATGTAATTAGTTACATTAGGGTGGAAAATAAAAGGAAAATAGTTGACCAAAATTTAAATTTAAATTTTGAAAGTGTAGAGGTTAGAATTCCAAGAATGTGTGGTAATCTTATTATCATATAACTAACTTTAGGTGGACAAAAAATTAAATTTAGGTGGCTAATAACTATATTAGAGTAGGTGTATGTATAATATAATAAATTTAAGGATTTGGTGAATGTATTAGATTATATGTGTATAAGGATAAAGTTGGTTCAAAATATTTAGGTATGCATTTTTATAAAGAGATGGGAAAATGCTATGGTAATGATCCTAAATTCACACAATATTGCATCATATTTCAATATGTTTATGTATCAAGAAATTCCCTCAAAATGAACTCAAAACTAAAAAAATAAATGACATGGATATGAATTTTTTACCATTATAATATTATTAGAACTTATGATATTCTATTTAATATATTAGCATAATCAATATATCAAATACCGATGTTCGTTATATTTTTTTAATACTTATACATAAGGTCAATTTGAATTCTATAAATTCACTTCAAGATTTTCAAGACATAATTTTTCACTTTCAAAGAAATAAATACATATAAATTACTTCACAATTTAGTCTTTATCTATGTATAACATAAATTCTTATTCTAATTCAAAAATTTACAACTTTTATCAATTTTTATTTTTATTTTTGGAGAGGAATAAGACATCTTTCACATAAATTTAGACTAATTAAATAAATTTATCCAACAAATATTAAGTTAACTCTTATTTAAAATAATAATAAATGTAATCATTTTAAAATTAAATGAGAAGGAAATATTTATGCAAACCTTTAAATATAATGTTGGGATACAAAATTTGAAGTTATGTAGAATTAACTTTGTATTGTCTAGAAAATGGTGTCATTAGAATACGCACCATATCAAAATTAAAATAAACTTGGAATTATTTTAATTTCAATAATGAATGCATCAAGGTTGATCCTAAGCATCATATATATTTCCTCTAGCACAATAATTTGACTTAGTAGATCTATTAGATTTCTATAACATAGTTAATTATATTTTTTTATTTATGAATTTACCTAAGGATGATAGTATTTAGATAAACCTTTGAGGATATTTGTAAATAACTAGGGTAAATTAATTCTATAGTGACCAAAAAAAAGATACATAGGACCAACCTCTAATAGTTAGGAAGCCAACTACTCTCGTGAAAGGAGACTAAGAAGCCTTACCAATGTTTAGGGTTATTGGTTTTTAGTATTGCAAGGTAGTTCAATGGTGAAATTTTCATCGTTTAACAAGGATCTTGAGTGTATGCTATTCTAAAATATAGTAAATCACTTAGGTAGTTTATTTTATTATGATGTTTGAAGGAAAAAAATGAAAATAAAACCTAATCTATTTCTAATGTTCTCTACTCTAATTATTTAAAATAAAATAAAATACAAAATATCAATTTTTTAAGAGAAGGAAAATAAAATCGGAATAATTGAGAGAAATTTAGATAAGTATTTTAATCTAGGAAATAGTCAACTTATCAAAAAAAAATTGAAAACACCATAAAAATACTCAAGAAACCTTTAGCCTTGGCTCAAAAAATAAATTTTGAATGATCTTATCATTTAAAGAGACAAGATAGACACAAATTTATATTTGAAAATATAATAAGAAAAAGGAAATATCCACTTTAAAATTGTGTAGATTTTTCTAGTAATATCTTCTCCATGCATGAATTTGTAACATTTTAAAAGTTGTTTGTAATAAAATTTGAAAAAGCTTACATTTAATACATTTGGAGAGAATGAAAATTGAACCAAATAAAAATTATACATACCATATTACACATGAAAAGGAGAGATATGGGTAAGTGCAGGGAGATGGGGGACCAAAGGGTGTCTTAAGTGGCCATTATTCTTTTGAAATTAGGATAAAGTAATCTTGAATGATAAATTGAAGATAGTTATGCTCAAAATTTGAAGATGTAACAAAATCAAGAGTTGTAGTTATCTAGATCTACTTTCTAAACTATGATTTTTTTAAAGGTGTAGATTAATAGGTTCAAATGAAAGGGTCACAAAGTGCTCATGTTATTATAAAAAACATAACATTACATCTAGTGTGGCCTACTAAAATTTTAACTCAATTTTAGCATTTCAAAAATGTATTCAATGAAAACTTAGCTAACACCATGTCCTTTATGCTTTATTTCCCTGCTATATTTTTAATGAATATATGGTTTTTTAAATATTTTCAAAATGGACACATCCTTAAAAACAAAAAATGGAGTCTATTCTAAATTATTTGGGAACTAATTTGAAATCAATTTTTTACTATATAGAATAAATTCTAGTTTCTAAAATGCATTTTTTTTCAAATTTTGATGAACAAGAAAAAAGTGAAGCCAAAAATACCATACGTAGGTTTTTGAAAAAATGGAGAAACTAGAAAAATAAATTAAAGATCAAAAACTTAACATAATTGAAATGCAGAAAAAATTATATGGTTAGAAAGCTAAGAGAGAGCTCAACATTACTATGTTGTTATTTTAAGTTGAAATTGAAAGACATGCAAACCTGCTAGAGAGCACACTCGACATTGTGTACTTTTTTAAAATTTAAAAAAACATGTCTATGGGCATTGACATATAGTTCCAACCCTTTGGATTGGATTCCCAAGGAGATTCCAACCCTAAGGGTTGTAAATAACCAAAGAAAGTAATAATGCAAGAATCCTATAATATTCTCAACTTTCCAACGGCCAAAAATAGCTCTCTCTTTATCTTCCCATCTCTCTCTACCTCTTTATATAGCTCAAACTCTCCCTCTTCCTCAAACTATATACATGAAATAAACATAAGTGAAATTTATATTTATAGACATTTATTTTCTTGTACTTTAAGTTATATTTCATCTTATATAGTTTCAAGATGTTTGAGAATGATTTTGAATCTTTAGGAGTTACAATGCAAATTCTATCTTTTAAAATATCTTATAATTTTTCAAGCATAGAAAATTTTTAGTAATTAAAAAGCTCCTATCATCTTGTAATTTTCTAAGGGTAACTTCTTAACTATTCAAGAGCATCACAAAGCCTCTCCTTATATATCTATCTACCTACATCTACCTCCCTCCCTCTCTCTACCTACCTACCTCTCCCTCCCCCCTCTCTCTACCTACCTATCGCCCCTCTCTCTCCCTATCTCTCTAGATATATCTCTACTTCTCTCCCTTGGTGATAGAAGTGGGATGGGAAAGCCCCCTAAACCCCTGTCAAGAGCTAATATCTAAACATAGTTAAAACAAAAAAAAAAATTGGGAAGATAATGAGGCTCCATTACCAACAAGGAGAGAGATAAAGAGGATAATATAGATGGAGATGGAGATAGAGATGGAGAGGGGGAGGGGGAGAGGTATAGGGAGAGATAAAGATAGAGAGATAGAGGAGAGAAGGATAGAGAGAGATGGAAGAGATAAATATATAGAGATGGTAGATATAAAGAAAAATATAGAGATAGAGAGGGATATATGGGTAAAGAGATGGAGATATAGAGAGGAAAATAGATACATAGATGTAAAGGTCTAAGTAGAGAGAGAGAGAGAAATAAGGAGAAATATCTAGAGATAGAATGGGAGAGAGGAAGATATAGACATAAATGAAGATAGAGGGGGATGGAAATAGATATAGGGACAAAGAGAGTTAAAGGGAGAGATAAATATAGATTGATATGGAGTTGGGAATAGATAGAGGGAGAGATTTGGAGGCGATAGATATATATAGAGGAAAAGGGAGAGGGAGAGATAGATATTGATATAGGTGGCGAGATAAGTGAGAGGGTGAGAGTGACAGAGATAGAGAGAGGGAGAGATATAGAGAGATATATAAGTAGAGGCTTGATGATGATTTTAAATATTTATAAAGTTATCCTTAGACAATTGCAAGATGATAGGATCTTGTTTATTACTAAAATTTGACTTAGCCTAAAAAATTATAAGATCTTCCAAACCTAGAATCTATATTATAACTCCTAGAGATCCAAAACCTTTCTCAAACATCCTAAAACTATACACAAAATATGACTTAAATTATAAGAAAATAAATATCCATATATAAATATCACTTATACTTCAATTTTTATTTCATGCATATAGTCTAATAAAGAGGGAGATTGTGAGCTATATAAGGAGGTAGGGAGAGGGGTATGTGTAGGATCATCATGGAAAAACAAGCCCTTAAGTGGCGATGAAAATTCAAAAAATCCAAGTTAGGCAACTTGACGTAAAAATTTGAATAAACTATCTCTATTATTTCAAAAATATGTAAGAATAGAATTTTTATCAAATTGAATGTAGTTTCTAAACTACTAGGTTTATTTATTTTTTTAAATCTATTTGGTGAAAATTTGAACTTCAATGTAGTAGTACTTAAATTTCAGGGAAAAATAAGAAGTAGTTGTCTATCTAACCACCCTAACCACAATAAAATGATAATATTTTTAATAAGATTTAGATATAAGTAGAAGACTCATGTCCCGATGTGATACATATTTGTTTTTAATTTTTTTCCAATTAAATAATTAATTATGATTTTTTTATTACAAATTTTAAAAAATATAAAAACTCGTATGTCTGACGACCTAACTTCGTCAAAACTTCATGAAACTCAATTTTTTTTAATCCTATAGTATGAAAAGCATAGAATGTGACACATGTTTCAGATTCAAAAAATGTGATACCGTTTGAAAGCTATAGATTTTTTTCAATCAGCCTATCAATCAGTACTTTAGTCGTAATTCAAATAGAAAATGAATAATAACTATTTATTAAATTCAAAGTAAAGCATAATTTATATTGGTGGAAATCTGAGAATATCCTTTAAAAACCCCTTTTGTTTCATCAATTTTGGGTTAAAAAAAAATCGTCAGCCACATGGGTCATCATATCACTTACATATCACCACTTTTTGGCCCATCATGATCCTGCACATACCCAGAGATGGGAAGAGAGTTATTTTTGCATCTTCAAAATGTGAGTGTATTAGAACAAGCTCGCATTGTAATGTTCTTGGGTTATGGCTTGGTAGTTATTGAGTGTAGGCTCGGTCACTACCAAGCCATAACATGAGAATATTATATCATGCTCATATTATGTCTTGTATGGGAGCAAAAAGTTATGTGGCCACTTTTTTTTCCTCCATATTTCCATACATACCCATATTATGGTATTTTAAGAACCATAAAATTTCCCAAACCATTTAATCACACAATGAGAAACAAACACTTATTTACACACTCTTATGATTTTTATATAAAAAATATATTAAATTACATGTCCTTTAACTCTTTGGTGACCATATTACTTGCTAAAATTATAAATAATTAAACCTTTGGGAAAGTTTATATTAAAATTTTAATATTTAGAATCCCTGGAATTTATTTGAATGAGATTGGGATAATATAGATATTATATGTATGTAGGATGCAGAGAAGACAAATTTTACATCTAGTAACCCCATTTTCATGCCTTCTTTTAAATTATTATAGATGCAAGATACACATGGTATTTATAAATTTTACTGCATAAAATGTCTTTCACTATCCTTTCATTATATTCATAATATCTAGAAAATCTAACTTATATGTATTTAGGTTTCTTGATCCACATGAGAAAGAACAATATCAAATCTCAAGTTGTAGACAAGGTGCTTTAGAATATACACTCAAAAAAGCTATTTTTTTAACTAAAAAATGGCAAAAAACATTTTAAGGGAACTTGAATCCATTTACAACTAGCTAAGTATTAAAAAATGATAAAAATAGTATCAAGCTGCAAATTAGACCATAAAAACACAAAGACAAAGGATGAACTTGACCTAAAAAAATCAAAGATGAGTAGCTTCCAATTCGTATATTTAAAAATTATCATGCATCTCTACAAAGTCCTATTGCTTGTTGGAAGATAAAACTCCCCTCGGGATTTGTGTCATGGACTAACCACCTCTCATGGATTTGTTAACTTTGGAGGTTGTATCGGGCATTAACAGGTTGATATTTTGGTGCAATGAAAATTGTGGGGTCAACATTTCTCTCTTTCATCTTCCTCATAGATCCTTTTCTCACTACTCATTCTTGAATTGATATCTACATTCATAGCTTTAGCCTTTAGAATGGGAACCTTTGAATCTTTTTCAATTTTTTCCCCTCTTTATTAGGATCTTGATCCTCATTATGTTATGTTTTATTGTCTCCATGTCACTTTTTAGAAAAATCAATTTGTTATTTTGATTATCCTATCAATATTTAAACTCTTCTCCCAAGGTTTCAATTTTCACCTTTTTCTCATTGAAATCATTAACCAATCCATTAATGTGAGATATGACATCCCAATTTAAGAATATTATAGCATCCTCCTTTTGAGTTTTATAATTCCCACCTTGTTTCTTCTCCATCATTGATAGGTTAAAATGTTTATTATATTTTTTCAAGATAAATCCATTTGGAAATTTTGTGTTATGCCTCAAAACTTTCTTCCAAGGTCCCCAAATTTTGGATCACATTATTTACTATATCAAATAATTCAAGTAAAGAGGAAGGGTTAGGCTCTAGTGAGGAATTTTTTTTAGGAAAGTGTAGTGTAGGAAAATGCATACCCTTGCATTTTTCACACTTGCTTGGGCCTACCTTGCTTTATTTATCCATATTTATGTCTTAATTGGTCCTATTTTTCATCCACAAGTGTAATGAACTACACCTTTTTATGGCTAATCCCAACAAACATCAAATGATAAATGATAATTTAATAATTTTGTCTGTGTCCCTGATTTTTGGATTGGGACTAAGATGCCACCTAGGGTTTCTTTGTCCCCCATAGATCTTGGTACCCTGATTTTGAAAGCACCTAAATGGCCCCCTCTTTGGATTCTATGTACCAAGTTTCAAGTCTTGGGACTAAGACGTCACCTAGGGCATCTTAGTCCCCCTTAATCTTTTTTTAGAATTTAATTTCAAATATTGGCAGGATTTAGCCTCCTTTAATTAATGAATTCATATGTCAGCTTGTTGTGGTGTAATTTTAGGATATTAAGAATGAATAATTATAAATACAAGGTTCTTTTACTCATTTTCATCTAAGTATTTTGTGAGATCATTCCAAATAGCATAATTGAGTTCACAAGAGCATTCGAGAACGATTCATCAAGCATTTGGAGCCACATCAAGATTCAAGCATCATATCAAATATCCTCTTGCATCATGTGTGTTTTTGAGCTAACATTTGTGATGTAGGGTTTTGATTCAAGCAAGCAATTCAAGTCCATATCTATCAAGCATTCATTGGATTCAAGATCTACATTCAAGCTAGCTATTTCATACAAGTTTGCAGATTTCATAACAATGGTTTGGTGAGTTGCAACATAGCACTTTTTCATTCATCATTTCCCTCCATTTCATTTCATTTCAAGGTTTAATTACCAACAATGGGTTTGACCAAGGCAAACCCCCATTCACTAACAATCAACAATTTTTCCCCTCTTGCGCACGTTTGTGATTGTAGATTTAGGTTGAAGACTTGAAGATCATTTGAAGTGCAAAGTTGCAAAGTTGCAAAGTTGCATTACAAAGTTGTCATCTTCACGGAAACTCACCTACAAGTCAGATCTGAATGTTTCAAGACTTGGGATATGAGAAGAAGGAAATGTGGACCTTGAGCCTTAGGACCACACTTGGAGATTTTAGAAATTCTAGATGGGACTAAGTCACCACCTAGGGCATCTTAGTCCTCCTCAAGGTGTTTTACAAATATTCTTTTAGATCTGGTTCCAACATCCAAAAATTTTGTATTTTCCCCCAAAAAATAGTAGTGGGACTAAGTCAATAATAAGGTTGTCTTAGTCCACAAAAATTTTGGATAGCTTCTTTGCATTTCCAGAATCCTCATTACATTTCCATAACTCCCAGTTACAGACATCCTAACTTGTTGTTGCTTTATTTCATCATTTGCATTTATCATTTAGCTTGCATTACTAGGTTTTGTGAGTTGAATTTGTGTTTGTCTTTTTCAAGATTTTTCTTGGTGGTGAACCCTTCAAAGGCCAAAATAACCCTTCCTAGGTCCTTCCCTATTGAGAATTGACTCACCTTTGAGGTTGGTAGTCAATCAAATTTTGGATCCTAGGACATAATTGAATGACCTAAAAGAGAATAGTGGCATTTCCACCCCACCTATTTTCTTTACGGTTAAGAAGGTTTGGACAAGGGTGATAAATACCATGAAATGGTACACTAATAGCTTACTTTGTGAAATTCTTAGCTTTCACTTTACCTTTAATATTTGAACCCGAAAAATGCTTAGGTTTTTCCTCAAATTAATACCTATTTTCTTCAAATAATTTTCACTTATATCCCTGGAGATAGGGGTTTGAGCTTTGAATGGGTCTTGTCTCTTTATTTACCTTCCCTAGATTTCTCAAGTAAAGCCCTAGGGACCTAGGATTTATCCTTGATGGGATCATCTCCTTTATTAATTTTGCCCTCTCTTAAGCTTTCAATTTACCCATAGTAATCTTTCACCATCCTTTCATCCTATAATCCTCTTTCATATTATAATTTTGGATTTATCTCCTTAGATATGGATTCCTCAATGTCTAAATACATAGAAACACATCCTCCCTAGCCTCCTAGGTTTCATCAAAAAAGTATTGAGAGTTATTTTAAGTAGATTCAGAGTGTTCCACCCTTCATTTAATCTTCAACTCTTTATTTTTAACATTCTAATGGTGAATCTTAGGATTTTTTTGTCTAACATAGTTTACTATAAGTAATATTATCGCTTGGTGGATGGTTTTCATCTCTAAGGTGTGGTTATAGGCCTTGATAGAATTCTCCAAGGAAGATAACAACTAAAATGGAAAATAGATTGGTTTTTTTATGTCAAAAGTGATTCAATAGGATGAAATGATACAAATATACATACTTAAAGCTCCCATCTAGATTAATTTACATCATCATGCAATCCACAACCTTATCCAATGAGGAATTAAATGAACTCTTGGCACATCCTAGATTTATTTTTTTCAATTATTCATTGTGCTTCAAGAAAATAGAGATGATATTATCCTGAATTCATATACCTTTAAAAAAAAAATCCCTCATCAAGGAGAGTCTAATAACTTATCCAAAAACTCCTTTGTTAATTTGAACTCTAACTCCTCTAGAATGACTATTCTATTGTCCCATCCTTTTGGAAACTCAATATCTATTGGGATATCTTGCCCATTTAATCTTTCCAGTTAGGGAGTTAAATCCACATTCATCAAAATCTTCCAAAATCTATAGTTTTTCTTCACACTATTACAAATCAAAACCTCAAAATAAGTTCTATCACCTCCCATTATTTGAAATCCGTTGACAGTTTTAATTCTACCCCATAAAATATCACCAATGTCTCTACCCTAAATAATCATTCTAGAGCTCTTCTTCCCAATGCTTACTGATGTGAAGAATGAATAGAAGTTGCTAGAAAGATCCTTCAAGTAAATCAACCATGATAATTGAGATGCCCTCCACTCATGTAATTAATTAACCAAATCTTCACTATCCTAATAGGTGAGTGAACATTAATTATTTCTAACTTCTCATCACTATTAATTTTAGCGACTTTCAAGAGAAATATGACATGATGATAAAACTTCCAATTCATAAAGAAAAATAGCTATTCTATTAACTTTTTTAGAATAATGGACAATATTAGCATTTATTACGCTCTCAATAATATCAACTGAGTCTTTTATCAAGCCTTTGATAATCCAACTAGGTTGATTCCTCTTCACCAAATAGTTTACTATGTTCATCGAATTCTCTTTAATGATTAAGGATTCAACATTAATCTATTGGGAAATTTTTAAGGCATGGTAAATAGTTGCAACATTAAGAGAGACGTTGGTTTGATTTCAGAAGTTAATTGTGTCAATTGTAACCAAATGGCATTTATCATCTCATAGCACTCGTGCACCATGTATTGAGCTAGGATTCCTTTTTTAAGCTCCATCGAAATTTACTTTGTACAAATTAGGGGTTTAGTGACCACACAATATTAGGTCTTAATGATTTAGAATCTTCGAAGGAATTGAAATTCTTAAGTCGAGTTTCAAGAAATCTGCTTCGTTAGTTCTCTATATTAACTTATTAAATTTTAAACTTTAGACTTTATTCTGAGATTTCAATCCAATGTAAAATAGATGATTTAATATAGCAGATTCAAGTCATGTCTCAAGCTCTTAAAAGAAACCAAACCATCATCATGTGTATTGCAGGGTGGTGATAAAACTGGTTATCACACATTATCAGAAGTTGAATCCAGGTCTAGCTCGAGGTATAGACGGTGCCACAAAAGCCATGTATACAGACAAATATGAAGTCTCATAAGCTATAATTAACTCATGCGGATGAGTCCAAAAGCGTCTCAAATTAGATCAAATTTGAAATCTGGATGCAAAGTGACAAGTAGAATCGAGCTCATAGAGCAATTGAAATCAGGATTCTGTATTCTAGTTTCGACATGTAACATAAAAGAGATGTGTGGAAGCTGTGGGTATGACAAAATGACCGAAAAGATATTTGTGAGACAATCGAGACAAGAAAGGATTTCAGACATAAGTTGTCGAGTGAACCAAAATGTGTTTACATTGATCATGGGTCCACAGGTAGCCTACACTTGGAATATTTTACGTCACAGATGCGAGATGAAGTCTATAGGAAAAGCACAGAAAGCGCTGCAACTGATACATAGTAGCAGTCTAAGGACATAATGAGAGGCTCAGATGTGAAGCACCAAGGTGGGTAGATTTAAAAGCATAGGCAGGTTCATAATTTTGCAAGTCTAGAACTGAGAGGCTTTTTAAATACAGCTTACTGGATCTTGAAGTTTGTGGCTGAAAAGTGAGTTATTTCAGGAATGACGTGGCTGGAATTGGCAGCAACGAATGTATACAAGCAAGGAACCTTGATTTATAAGACCTAAGTTACGGAATGTAGCAAAGAATTTATAAGGGTGAACAAGAGGTTGTAGGGAAGTATGATTGACCAAGCATTTCAAGTCCAGTGTTGGTCAACATTGCATATAAATGTGTGGGTATGATCTACAGGCAACACATCTATAATATAGGGATAAATTTACTAGTCTAAAAATATCAACTATCTATCAACAAGAATTTCAAATTGAAATAAATTAGGGGGAGATGTATAAGGTCCTTACAATGCTGGAGGTTAAAGAGAAGGGAAATTAGGTGTGTTATATACCCGTGATAATAGATATTGTATCAATCATCAAGCATTAATCATGTTTTTAATATTGTAATAATAGGGATATGTAAGGAATAATGAAGTCTAACATTTTTTAAAGGTGTTAATCAACACCATAGTTGTTAGAATTGTGAATAACACGAGATGTGGGATTAAACAATGAACAATAACACCTTCCATGCAAGAGCTCTATAAAATAATGATTTATTATTTCTCAACAAGAAAATACTTATAGAATGAAATAATAGAGAGAGAGAGAGAGAGCATGCTTTATAAGAGCAATTGTAAATGATAAAGAGATTAGGTCATGACAAGTGTTATCATCCTATGTGATGAGACAAAATGATCTAATATTAGCTCTCTAATTAACAAAAAAGTACTCCTAAGTTTACCTTAAGTGGATGAGAGTAAATAGATTAGCATAATAATTAATTAAAGATCAATTATTATTATCTAATGCATGATTACTCTAACACCCCCCTTAAGTGTAACTTAAGAAGTAGCTAAAAACTCTAAAAAAATAATGCATAAAAGCAAAGAAAGCATGAATGTGTCATGACAACAAGTCCTAATGAGGTACCCATGAACAATCAAAGAAATATCTCATAACAAGATAAAAGGAGAAAACCAAATGGGAAAAACTCCTCTCCTAAAGAGAGATGAAATCATGTAAAAGATGAAGGAAGGAAGCCTCATGAAGATCCCCCAAGGATAATTTCCTTCACCCTAAGTATTGATATGAATTGGAGGTAACAAGGCAATGTCAGAGGTTTTGTGAAGATTTTTGCAACATTCTCCTCTATAGGCATGTACTCAAAAGTGAGAAACCATCTTGAATCAACTGTCATATGAAGTGCATGTGGATGGTTATGTGCTTTATATGTTAATGCTCCACTAGATAGCAAGAAATGTGAATGGAACTTTGATTATCACACCAAAGAGAAGTAGAACCATCAAGAAGAAAGCCAAACTTTAGTTAATGATTAACAATGTCACAAAACCTCCTGACTGGCTAAAACTATTGTATGATACTCAACCTCCATGGAAAATAATGCAATAGTGGATTGCTTTTTGCAAGACCGAGTAATGGGGCCGAAACCAAGAAAAAATAAAGTCAAAAGTGGACTTCCTATCATTGACATCACCAGCCAAATTTGAGTTGGTCAAGCCAATTATCTAAGGATCTCCTAATGTATAGTGAATACCATAATGTGTGTGCCTTGAATATATATCAAAATATGTTTGGAAGCTTTCCAATGACTCTCATGTGGATCATGTGAGAACTGAGAGATAAGAGCAACCATAAAAAGAAAGATCAAGACATGAATGTGTTGAGTACAAAAGACTACCAACCAACTACCTCTATAATGTAGCATCTACTGAAGGAGTAGTAAAAGTGGAATATAATACAATACTTGATTCAAATGGTGTGGGGGTGGGTTTACAACCAAGAATGCCATATCTCTGAAGCATGTCAAGAGAATACTTATCCTAAAATATGGAAATCCCACATAGACTGAATAACTTGTAAACAAAGAAAGTAGTGTAGAAGGTTGTGATCCGTCATCTCAAACTACTCCATCAAAGCTAGTTGAACACTCTAGACCATGGAGTATGATTTTCCTATAAGGATCAAATCATCCACATATAGAAAAAGGATCAAAGGATCACCCTCCTATCTCTGAATGTATATTATGGGATCAAAATGGCATAGTGTGAAGGTAGAAAAAATAAAAAAGTATCCATCTTCACATACCAAGCTTGAGGGGCTTGTTTGAGATCATATAATGAATTCCAAAGTATACAAACTATAAAATATTCCTCAATAAAACCATGTGGTTTCTCCATAAAAATATCCTCATGAAGGAAGGCACTCCACACATCCATCTGAAATATTGTCCATCCTTGTGTAACTACAAATGAAAGTACAAGGTGAAACGAACTCATCTTTATAATACGGGAAAAGGCCTTTGAATAATCAATGCCTTTGGCTTGAGAGAAACCCTTTGCAACAATATGAGCCTTTAGCTTATCAATGGAATCATTTACATCATATTTGGTATGGTACACCCACTTGAATTGAACCAAATTTCTTCCCTTAGAAAGAGGAACAAGATCCCAAGTATTATTCTTCATTACAAAATAACACTCATATGCCATAGAACTATCCCACTCAAGAATACCAACCTCCACTAAATTTTTTTGAGGATCATTCAAAATGGTATGGCTCAAAACACTAGCACTTGATGTTTATATATGAGTACAATGGGAGCTTGAAGGACTGCCTACCAAAGATCCAATTGTATCAATAGTATTGCAAGTGCATTTAGGTAAAGGTTGAATATCTATAGGTAGAGGGATAGATGGAGCATCATCCTCATCCTCAAGAGATGAGTAATTCTCAAGAGATGAAGAGAGAGTAGTATGCAATGAGAGATAATCTAGGAATACAAAATCCATCTGAGGAAAGAACATATCAAATTGGACATTCCATTGAAATAAGACCATTGAAATCAGGATCAAACAACTTGTATGCCTTCACATCCTCATCTAGTAGACAAAAAATATGAGTGGTCAAATTTTCCTCTCCATGGATTTCTACTGATTTAGGAATGAATGTCCAAGCCTCACTACTAAGGAATATGAATGAAGATACATCGGGCTTGACATGGGACCAAGCTTCGTCAGGAGTCATATGTCACAATGCCTTGTGAGGCATACGATTCTAAATATAATTAGCACAATTAACTACCTCAACCCAAAAATAAGAGTACATATATCATGATTGAATCATACAGTTGGAAATCTCTCATAAATTTATATTATTTCACTCAACAACACCATTTTTTTTAGGGGTATGTGTAGGATCATCAAGGAAAAAATAGGCCCTTAAGTGGCAATAAAATTCAGAAAATCAGATTTAAGTAACTTGATGTAAAAATTTATATATGTTATCTATATTATTTCAAAAATATGTAAGAATAGAATCTGTAAAAAATTGAATGTAATTTCTAAACTACTAGGTTTATTTAAAAATAAATAAAAATCTATTTGGTGAAAATTTGAAATTTCAATGCATTGGTACATAAATTTCAGGGAAAAAATAAGAAGTAGGTGTCTGTCTAACCACCCTAACCACAATAAAATGATAATATTATTTTATAAGATTTTAGATATAGGTAGGGGACTCATGTCTTGATGTGATGCATATTGTTTTGTAAATTTTTTCGAAGTAAATAATTAA
Organism: Sequoiadendron giganteum; assembly: GCA_007115665.2. Lineage (NCBI taxonomy): Eukaryota > Viridiplantae > Streptophyta > Pinopsida > Cupressales > Cupressaceae > Sequoiadendron > Sequoiadendron giganteum. The sequence continues at coordinate 258,598,116 of CM021103.1, forward strand.
TTATGATTTTTTTATTACAACTTTTAAAAAATATAAAAAATTGTACATTTGACCACCTTAACTTGGTCAAAATTTCTTGAAATTCAAATTTTATTTTTTTAATCCTATATTATGTGAAGCATAGAATGTGACGCATTTTTTGGATTCAAAAAATATGATACCGTTTGAAAGCTATAGATTTTTTTCAATCAGCCTATCAATAAGGACTTTAGTCGTAATTCAAATAGAAAATGAATAATAATTATTTATTAAATTCAAAGTAAAGCATATATTATATTGGTGGAAATATGAGAATTTCCTTTAAAAACCCTTCTTGTTTCATCAATTTTGGGTTAAAAAAAAAAATTTCAACCACATGGGCCATCATATCACTTAGATATCACCACTTTTTGGCCCATCATGATCCTGCACATACCCTTAGGGGTGTGTGGATATAAGCTAATGCTACAAACCATGCATAGTACAAAATTCCCTAAAAGTCTAATTGACATACTCCCCCCCATTATTTATGCATATCTACTTAATAGAAAGATAATATTTCTTCTCTACGAATGTCGTAAAGATCCTAAAATAATCAGGCATCACTCTTGTACTTAAGAAATTACACCCATGTGATCCTATAGGATTCATAAATGAATGTGAGCATAAATTTGGCTCCTAAAAATGAAGTAATTGAAAATGACATGAAGTCACTATGTACCAACTCTAAGGGTGCCTTAGCACATCTGGCTCTACTAATAGGAAAATAATCTTGGTGATGTTTTCCAAGAGCACATTTTTGAAACAACAACATGAGTACAAGAATTCTTAAGGAGGCCTAACACCGATATCAATGTACTCATCTTCTACAGATGTCTATACTCGTCATTACCAAAACATTCATGAGAAATATTACTCATAGTGTCTACAAAATATTAACTCAAACCATTTGAACTCTCAAAACCATCAAATCAATACAAAATGAGAGGAAGAATCAACACTCCTAATAGCAACAATAATATCAAGACCATGAAGGTCATGAATAACTACATAATGTGGGGTAAAATCGACTATCCTAATAGCATCAGATTGGAAATTTTGATATACTAAAAGAAGGTTGGTGGAGATATCAAGAACAACAAGAAATTCTTGAATAAAATCACCCTTAAGTGTGGTAGTACCTAAGCCAAAAACTAAAAGATATGTAGAATCCTCAACTACAATCTGAGTAGTGTTGAAATCTAAAATGGATAAGACCAAATCCTTAAAGTGGTTCATGCGATGTGTCACATCAAAATCAAGTTTCCATGGAGTTGTAGAAGGTAAGGCCCATGAAAAATGAGCATGGCATTTACCCATGTAAATAAGTAAGAAGACTTAGGGGCTGAGATGTTATGTTACTGCATGGATTCCTCCAGAGCCTCTAATCTCTTCCAACATCTAGTGACTTGGTATCCCTGTTGTAGTCTCATAAATTGTCACCCTTGATAATTTCACACTAGATTTTTCTCCCCCTAAGTGCTTGAACCTAATTATGCACCTAATTTCTTAATTATGCATTCAATGGCCCATTTTAAGCATTTATTGGAAAATCAAATATGAAAAATCCAATTATGCATTTAATATTTTTCCCCCAGCACTTTGGATCCCAAAAAATGAGGGATCTAGTCTAGGAAACCCTATTCCCTAGACCACTTAATTTTGCCCCAAATTCAAATATGTCAGTGTCAATAATTTATTATTTTAATTTTCAATTTTAAATGCTGGTTATCGATATTTTATTTTTAGAAAATTAGAAGAATTGCATACAAATACTAGCCATTTTATCACTTACAATGCTAAGAAGAAAGAAGGAGAAGTTATGGAGAAAAACTGAAGATCATAAAACCAATCAAGGGTATTCAAGGATAGAATTATCAATATTATTATAGTACTTTATCATTCAAGCATCATGTCATGTTTTATATGACTTTCATTCATGTTTTGTATGAATTTTTTTTTATCACTAAAATTTGTAGGTCTTGTCAAGCAACAAGGAATCTCTAAAGGTGATGATCATGAATTCCATCCATCAAGGTGGTGAATTGTAGGAAATTTTCAATTCATTACGTGTTTATTATTTATCCAGGTTTATCCCTCAAAAGGATACACTCTCTTTTATCATCAATATTTCCATTGTGGAGGTAGAATACCAACACAAGGTTTGACTAAGGAAAGCCCCTACATGGAACAACCCTTTCCCTCTCTTCATGTGTGCAAGTTTTAGGTATAAAGTGAATTGGAGGAATATTGGATTAAATTTTCTCATTCATGCATCAAAACCCTACTAGTTGACAAGTCACAAAATTTGCATTTTCTCATCAATATACAAAGATTCAATGACCAAAACCATAAGACAAAAAATATGTACATACCAAGGACCTCAGACCAATGAAATCAATTTCAAGATCTAGGTGCTCAGACTAGGGCATCCTTGTGCCCTAGACCGGCCAAATCCTACTCAAATTCAAACCTCGGGTGCATATGTGTCTACTCTCCTCATTTTTGGAACTAAAATTTATCTTCCTATTTACATTTTGTCATAATTCATAATAGAACACTAAATTTTCATAGTTTACATAGTTACATCATTACATCAAATCAAAAATCCAAAATACCTATCCAAAGAATCTAGATCCAAGGTTAATTAATTCACCTTTTAGGTTGTAAGTTGATCTCAATCCTTATTGATCTAGATTCTCAATGTTTTTTTGGAAAAAGGTTTTCTTTTAGTGATCTACACATTAGACCTAGGATCCCCTTTTCAACAATTTTTTTTGGTGAACCTAACACATCTTACACTTACAATTTTTCTAATCTTTTAGTGCATAAAATCTGAAAATTGAATTTAAAATCTAGGTGCTTTTAAGGTCTAGTGATTTTTTTCATTTTTTTCAAAAAAACTATACATTTTCATCATTTTTGCATCATAAATTAAAAAGACAAAATTACAAAATATTTTGAATTAATTGCATAAATTTTTAGATATGATTTTCTTTGATTAGGGCTTAGATTTGAGTTATTTTCATTGATAAAATTAATTGAAAAAATATTCAATCATTTATTCATGTATATTTTAGTGAGAAACATTGAAAATGTGAAGATATTACATAGTATTTTCATTTCAAAAGATCAAAAGCATTTATTTTTTGTATTTTTTGGAAAAATTAGTCAATTACATTATTCAATCTCTTAAAATTCTCATTTGAACATATTCAATTACTCTAAAAATATCAAAAATTTCATGCGTGTATGTGATTCACATGGAAAAACTAGGTTTTCATGAATTTCTAGAAATCCATGCACTTCCAAATCAGAACCTTTGAAACATAGGACCCTCAAACATTTTCAATGATTTTCAGATTTAATTTTTTCAAAATTACCTATCTATTCTAGGGTGTCCTTATGCCCTAGATCAGCTAATTAAGGGTGAAATTTTCTATGCATATTTCTGTTAGTGTCCTCTATCGAGATTTGGTTCTTGTTTTAGCATTCTATTTTGTAAAGTGTCTGATTTTACTGTACATCACTAATTTTATCTATAGGATACTACATTATGTTTTTATTGCAAAAATATTATGTTGTCATAGTTCATGTTCTATTGTTAGATCTTGTTAGGAAATTTAAATAAATTTTGTTACAAGCATGTGAAAATAAGTTTCTCTCTCCTCTTTTATTATTTTTATTTTAGCTCTTTGCCAATGGCTCACCTAAATGTGAGGATATCTTGGTGCAAGTGAATTTAATCATCAAAAATCATGACAATCATATTTATTCTTCTCCCAATATCTCACCTATTTGTGAAGAAGATATCTTGGTGTGAAAGGATCATATCATTGTAAGTCATGAGAATCATGTTTGTTTCTCTCCAAATACTTCTCCTACTTGGGAATATATTTTAGCACAAGAGGATGAAATCATTGATAAATTTATTTCAAAAGATATTAAGATACATATCATATATGAATATGTTAAATTTACATTAGATCCCCCATCTATATAAGATCATCAACAAGTAGTGAACTCGGATGAGGTTATGAACACACAATTGAAAATTAGATCTCCTCTAATTATTGAACCTCTTAAATCACCTCTCATTATAGGACATCCAAAACATCATGGCCATATTCTAAATTTTTCAAAATAAATCTCTAGTAATCATGTGCAACAAAATGTGTTGCGACAACAAAGTTATCGCATAGTTTCTCACACATATAACACTAGAAATAATAAGAAAACAAAACAAACATCAAAATCCATCCCATTAACTCAACCATACCTCCCATTGAACCACCTTAGTGGTAAATAATATGATATTGTTGAAAAAATTCATAATACTCTAGCAAATATTTCCCTTTGGGACTTGATTTAAACATCACTTACATACCATGGGATGCTCCAAGAGGCTTTGCAAAAGATCTATGTATCAACTTCTATTAAACCAAATGATGTAGCTACATTTTTTGATTGTATGCAAGTGATATAGTTGGATATTATATTACCTCAACATGAATTACAATCAATTGAGATCCAAAACAAAAATGAAGCTTTAATGATAATGGTGGTCACTAATAACGGGGTTAGTCTTAATATCATAGATAAAGGATCGGGTCTTAATGTTTGTATTATTGATCTTATAGATTAAATTAGTGTGGATAAGATCCTTATAGAACATAATGATCTTTTTATTCATTTATTTGATAATGTTAGTAGGAAATTATTAGGGATGATCACACTACCCATTAAGGTAGGGCTTGTGGTTTTTCCTACCCCTATCCATATCACACCAAGACCTCTTTCATATAATATCCTCCTAGGTAGACCATGGATTCATGCCATGAAGGGAGTCCCATCTACTCATCACTGTGAGATGAAATATGAAAATAATAACTATATATATGTACAATTAAAATAGATGAAAAATTTTACAATTCACAAGTCGAAGATGACCATAACACTTCCAAATCTCTTATTAATTTGATCCCAACCTAAAATTTAGAACCTATACATATTGAAGATAATCGTCATTATATTTAACCTATAACAAAACTCTTAGAAAATGATTTGGGTTCATTATATTTTACACCCTCCTTTGTACAAGAGTACAAAATCACACAATCTACTCCTAATGAGTCTTGTGAACTACATTTTCCTAATCTTCACTTGTTTGACCTTTTCATATCCTTCATATATACCTTATAACTTTTTCCAAATCTATTTATCATATTTTAGACTTATCACATTTCTAAGTTCAGCATCAAAGAGACCACTTAGGATTGCATTCATTTATTTTCCATTTTTTTCATAATCCTTGATCTCATAATCACTTATTGGACCATTTGCAGGCATAGTGTAACTTTTTTCAATAGATTGTCAAACATCAATATCCAAAGGAGAATAGATAGGACTCCATCCTAGCTTTCCAATAGGAATAATTTGTTCCATCGAACATAGGAGCTTTGAAACCCTTCCTGTGTGCAGCGGGATCTACCTCAATCAGTTAAGCTTCTTCCTAAGAACCACAACTTTGATACCAATTTTTAGATTCATAAGGAAACTAAAAGGGGGGGTGAATTAGTTGTATACTTTAAAACATTCAATCCCTCAATATCTTTTCAAACCCTTATCGACCATTAAACACTTAACATGCATTAACTAAATGTAAACATGTAAACATGCAATGTAAACACATTCAAACACATAATAACACTAGATTTACATGGAAAACCCAAGAAGGGAAAAACAAAAGTGAGTATTAGCTCACTAATATATGAATTGTAACGCCGAATATGATAAGGCTCGCTACCAAAGGACTCACTGTCCAAAATAAATAAGAAAAGAAGAAAGGGGTGGCTCACTGCCAATTTTGAATGACTAACAATGCATCTAACTTATGTTGAAGGTACAATTCAAATAAAGTGCAAATAACTCATTCAATAGACTAAAATTTAGACACCTTCTGGTTGCTGCATCTAAAATTCATAGGCATTAAAGCTCACACTTAGAACACAAAAATTTATCACATTCACATTTTTCACATCACACACACTCTACACTTAACCCACATTAAAATTCTTCTTTCATTTATATCATCTATGACCTAAAAAATATCAATTAGGTCATCCTTAATTATGTATGCACCACAACCGTGCAACATCAAATAGGTCAGTAGCAAACACTTCCATGGTGTAAATAAGTGAAATCATACCACACCATAACTTAACTAGGACCCAAATCTACACTCTCAACACTTCCACAACCAACAATCATTCTCCATAATTAGCACTAGCATGCCAGGTTCACCAAACCTACACTAACACTGACAAGTGACTCCAAAAAAACCTCTCCAAGTCCAAAATAATATCACGTACCACACAACAAAAATCCACATCTCAAAATATTCCACATTATTAAAATATTTTCCACAACTATAGCAACTAGGTCTGAAACTTACGAACACTTTCAATTTGTTCAACCAAAAACATTGACACAAACAACCAACAAACCAAATAGTCTTGTGGAACACCTTAGTACCTAAAACTCCAAGGAAAGGTAGATACAGATAGTATAAGCACATTCCCAAATCTGCAACACTAGAAGCTTCACTATGCATAAATGCAAAGCATTCTCATTTCTCCTAGACACCCTATTTAACCAGACAAACATACTGTCAAACACATCTTCCACTGCAGTATGATCCAAAACATGAAATACTAGATATAACACCTCTAAAAAGCTCTGATCATTATGTCCAAACTGCATAAGCATATCTTCAACCATGAAGAAATTTGGAGAAAACCATTGAACACACCTCTACCACACTCTACTCTCTTTTATTCATTTTTTCTTAAAACCACTTGGAAACCAAGTGAGCCAGCTTCATCAACAACACTAATAACATCTCTATAAAATACCTTTATAATTTTCAGCACCTCTCATCAACCACAACACATACAACAATCTCCACAAACACACACAATTCAGGCTTCCAACAAATTCTACAAATATATTGAAGTAAGATACGAATGATAACACCATCACAATGTGTTGACACCAATACCAACAAATCTAGGATTTCAAAAACTCCAATGCTAGAGGTTGACAACATCAAAACCACTAGCATTCTTCATACAAGGGTTTGACATCAATAACAACACCCAAACAACTCACAAACAAATCAAGCTTCCAACAAATTGATTACATATCGATCAACTAAATGATAGTTTTGGATTAGAGGGATGGAGATAGGATAAATGGATTTGATAGGATATGATTGGATGGAGGATAGAGGAATGGATAGGAACCAATGAAAATGGAGAACCAAGGCTTGAAAAGATGGAAGGATGGAGGAATTTATTAGCTAGGAGACAAATGGGTTGGATGGATGGATAAGCAAATAAGTCAATTTGATGGATGATAGGAGGGACCTCCAAGTACTATTTATGAACAAAAAGAAGCCCTGCAGTAGATTTAATACAATAATAAATGGAAGATGATAACGGATACATGAGATAGAAGGATATTGGATAAGGGATATGGATGGTGGGAGAAGTAAGGTTTGTATTGTCTAACGAATATAAACATGTTTTTGGCCCTAGCCTTTTCAATATCAAAGGAAAGATGGGAGGATGGATTTATATTGGATCATGGATGACGAATGAGGGATTGTGGAAGAAGTGGATAGGATAAGGTAGGTAAAATATATGATTCTTATGAATATACTTAGTCTTGTCAAGATCAAAGGTGTGAAAGGGGGGATGGGGGATAGTGGAAGATGTGGATAGGATGTGGCAGGTTGTCGTTAGATCATATTTATTTAGTCAAAAATGCATCAATTATATCGATTGAGTAGTGTTTGAAGGTTGTATGCAATAGAGGACATCTTGGCTAACTCTCTTAGATTTTTTGAATTCTTGAAGTGGTTGTAAACAAAAATTTAACTAAAAATCATTTAAACCAAAAAGTATGAAGTTATTCAAAGTAGAAAGCATGAGAAAATTAAGCTAGAAAGCATGAGATAGTTAAACTAGTAAGCATATAAATTACCTAAGAAGAAACACTTGAAGTAAAACTATAAAATTCAAATGCAAACAGCTATTGGCTAATGAATAATTGTTAGCAGAAAGTAAACTTAACAACTTATAACTGACAACCAGAGTGGGTGCTTCAGAATTTCAAATGAACATAACTAAATGATTGCAAACTTGAACTACAAACTGTAGGAATAACTAAAAGAGCTTGAAACACATAAATAAAATGTAATGCCCCGCCACGCAACCCTAGAGGAAGTTTCAATTCACTAAACAAGCGTACTAATTTTTATTTTAAAAGAAGAGAATTAAACCCACATGTTCAACTATAATTGACAACATCCCCTAGGGTTACATAACTGAGATTACTTAAATCCCCATTAACATACATCAACAAAATTACATTGAAAGTAAACAACTCAAGTAATAATATTCAACAACATAAAAAGATATGAGATAAAATGAAGCATTCATTACATAAATCTATTACATACATCTATTACAATCCTCATTCCCAAAATGAGTCAAAATACATAAGTATGATCATTACAAGGTCCACCTCATAACACAAGAGGGGTAAATCAATATCATTACAATATGAGATACAAAGTACAAGAATTAAAAGTAAGAAATGTGAGATGTCCATCTAGATGTCTCGCCACCAAGTACTGAACATCAAGGGGACCCAACGGTTTTGGTGCATGTTCCACCCAACCAATGTGGTACTCGAAGGCCCACCCCCCATGCTAGGAGATTTTAACCAAGTAACATGGACGAGAAACCTAACACCTCAAACCAAAGGCAGACTCATACTGATACAAACTGACTCAACCACACATATGTACAATAAAGTCAAAACTCTAATCATGGTTACATTGCTTCCAGACATAATATAATCAAGTGTGCTAAAGAAAACATACGCACAACATAACACGATGTTATCCTAGACAGAGTGTCATTGCAAGGTTTGTCATGAGATATCCTCTGGGCATTCTTCATAGGCTCCGGCACAAGTAATCTTGGTGACCTCAACCGAATCCCGGCCCTCATACTCACTCAAGCGGAATCAACTACCTCTCATACGGACAATATAGTTGATCTTGCCATTCCAAGCCTTCTCACTCACCCCAAGTCTAAACAAGCCCTTGTACCTATGAGTGAGGTTAATATATCTTGATTAATGTGAAATGCATCTTAATCATCTAAGTATATTATTTTAATTATCACTTATTAAAAATACTTTTGAAGGTTACCCGATTTACCTCTTTGGGCTCCGGCCCCTAACAAAATCCACTCTTCTAATTGGATAACACACTACACAGTCTAAACTCCAAGGGTTACTCAAGTGTTACAGAATTGAACCAACATGCTTTCTCCTATCCTAGGAGGCAACCACAAGGAAATCCACTTCAACACTAGGAGGCAAACTAAACACTTGTAACACTACCCAAGGAAAAATCAAAAACAATAACTTAACAAGGGAATGACCCACATTCACTGGAAGACTTTACAATCCAAAACTCAACACCCATTCTCAAAGTAATCATTAAAAGAGAAATCCATATAATCATGCATTGGCAATGAAAAATACTACATTTGGTTATCCTAAAACCATGTCCCTATCTAATGCGTTTTTGCAGAAAATAGAATAATGTCATTCTAAGTTTACATTTGTAAAAATAAATTTCCATAAGATAACTATTTTTCGCAACATATTCAATCATGAGTAATACTAGACCCAAACAAAATTGTTTATCCAAATCATTACGTAATCCTATCTTTAACAAGATATCAAATCCATATTTATCAGGAAAATCTCCTCATATTTAAATTTACTAAGCACTATTAAAACCAATACTTTTATCATAATCAAAACGAAATCAATTATACAAGAAAAATCTTTAAATAAAATTAAATATACCATATATATAATATTAATTTAAACTCTCTATATATATACATATGTATATTAAATATTATATATATATATATATATTTATTCATATATAATATAAAAAAAATTACATATAATATATATATAAATTAAATATCATATATATATAAAAAAAAAAAATCAAACTAAAAATAAAATTAAAATTTAAAACCGAATTAAAATAAAACAAAATTAAAAAGGTGAAAAGTAATAAACTTAATTCATAAAAATAAAATAAACAAAAAAACAAAAAAATTAAAAAAAAAATTAAAGAAATCATTAATGGCGGGTCCAGACGGTACCTCGTCCGACGGACGGTACCATCGGTACCCGCGGACTGTCCGCAGTCCCATCCATCGCTTGCGCCGACTGTACACTACGTACAGCGGCCGGCATACACAGCAGGGGGTCGCAGTCCCCATTGGACAGTGCGTCCCCCCACGTGGGTGGTGCACTGCCTAGTGGGTGTTGCGTACCCGCTGGTGCAAACAAAAAGTGGGGGCCGAACTCCCCCACAAAAAAAATCAATTTTTTTTAAAATAAAAAATTTCCACAGCAATTTTTCGTATGATACGTACGCAGGGTACGAACGTACGCAGGCCCGTACGGCGGCCGAAATAACATTTCACATAAACTACATAAAAAGATTTATATATATATGTTTATATAAATTATATATATCATATTCAGAATATGGTATATGTAATGTATATGAACATATATATATAATTTTTTCCAGAATTTCCTCTTCTAGTGAAATTGAAGAAAATAAGTTAACAACCAGAAAATAAATTTTGCAAACATTGAAACCTTTCAAAACAAAGGTTAAATTCTGAATAGCAAATGAAACCATTCCCTTTTCTTGGTGTTTTCAGATAATTCTAAACACAAGAAGGTTAATACATTGATCTAGGGTTTTTCCACAAATTTTCTAAAAAGGTTTGCATTTTAAAACACATAAATCTGAATATCAAAATATTGAAGTTTAACTTAGGGTTTCAAGAAAAATCCCCCCATTTACAAATTTCATATCATTTTAAACTAAATAGGTTAAACTAGGAACAAGAAAACAAGGAAATAAAAGAGAACCTGGTTATTTGCAGCCACCAAATTTCTTGATGCAGAATTTCCTTTGAACTCTTCACAATTTCTTTTCCACAATGCAAAGAATTTCCAGCAAGCTTTTATCCAATAGCTCCACCTTCTTCATAGAATATTTTCTCTCCTTTCAATTTAATTCCTCAACCAGAAAATAATTCCCTAAACTTTCATCAAAATCTCTCCAACAATTTTCATGCCTGTCAAAAAAATGAAGGGAGAAGAATCCCCAAATTTTTCTGCCCTAAACTTATAAAACAACATTTCCTCAAAATTTCCAAAATAACCTAATGTAACCCTAACTCACTTTCAAATGCAAGAATTGAATTTACAAGTTAATTTCATTTTCTCTTTTAATGAAAGGCCCTAACTTTGACTTTAAAGTAAAATTTCAATTTCTCAAATTCCTTTTTTTGATTTAATTTAATTTAACAATCAAACACACTTACTTAATTATTATTAAATTATCTAATAACTAAATTCAATCACTTGAGATTTAAATTTAATTAAATACACAATTTAACTTTAATTAACTTACTTACTATTATTTATTAATTAAATTTAATCCCTTGGGATTTAAATTTAATAAATTAAATAATTCAACTTTAATAAGGCCACTTACAATTATTTACTAACTAAATTTAATCCCTTGAGATTTAAATTTAATTAAATAAATAATTTAAGTTTAATTTCAAAAAAAATCACTTTAAATATAACCAAGAGCATAACATTAAAATAATATAAAATAAACATTTCTTCCAGCCAATGCAATTTTCAAAAGAACTATTTAAAGGGTCCACACATTTCGAAACATTACATAACATCCAATAAGATACCACATGACTCAATCATCAAAACTGACGACACACTAAGGCTAGGGTGTAGACCTGACACATGTTACCAAGCTACTATCTCCTGTTCAACTTAACCGTTGGATCGACACGCTCAAACCTATGGAACCAGGTGGAGTCGATGTCATGTACCTGCAACCTGTAATCAAATAATCAACATGATAAATGCAATATATAATTCACACCGTGAAGAAGAAATCTCGGATTCGCAGGGCGCTCGCAAGCGAGTGATGCGGACCCGTCTTCTTCACCAATACACTCATCAAAGACTGACACTAACGTCATAACAATATTCTCACAAATAATCACATGATAATTATATTGTCATCATTAATTCATCAAAGCATGTAAAATAAAATCAGATAATCACATCACATAGTAATAGATGTCGCTCAAGAGTAGCGATCAAAACATCATAATAAAAAAACGTGTCCAGTATCAAAGTAGCTGCAATCCAAGCAAAGCATAAAACAACATGAAACGAGAAGCAAAACGGATGGGTATTACATAAAATTCATCCACATTTATCATGTACAGAATAAAAATAACAGAATTGAAAATAAAAATACTTATTTATCTATTCTATGATTCCCTCGATTGGCCAGCTCTCGGGTGTTCCTATGCTTAACTCAGATGTACTTTTGCATCTTCAAAATGAATTCATCCATGACACTTCCATTACTCATAATGATTGAATTAGAATAGGTTGAAAAAATATTTTTATTCATATAAAAGTGTAACAAAGACATAATTGAACAGTGTTCAAGGCATATCAAAACATACTAATATTATCTCCCCCATCATTGTTTTGGCAGTAACATATATATATATATTAAACTGCTAACAAAAACCTACATTTCAGACGGTGGAAGATTACCATTGAAAATTTTTAACATAATTTCAACTAACCAATGAACTGAGGTCCATAACATAAACATGTTTAAGGCTTGGAGTGGAGCCATAGATTTTTCTAAATAGAAATTAAATAGAAAGCATTAAAAGGACTTATTCCACTATGCACTTATGAATTTCCAGTGCCTAAAATTTTGTTTCTTTATCTTCAACTATTTGAAGTCTACTTAAATTCCACTCGGTTGGGCATAATTTCTTGAACAATAACTAAAAACTATACCATTATATCAGTGTTAGTAATCTTATTTCAATCGATTTAGAAAATAATGATTTATACATCTTTTACAAAAAGTAAGCAACTATTAATCCTAAAAATAAACAATTGATAGAGATAAAGTGATTGGCAAGGACAACAAAGGGGTTTTTGGCTTATTATAATTATGAGGTTATGTATACCTCATCACTTCTCCCCTTCCTAAGCTTGAGTGGGTCCTCTTGCTTTGTGTTGTGCTTTTTTCCTTTCCATATCCCTGTTCCTATTTAGCTCATCGTATATGGCACTGAGGTCATATGGATCCTCTACTTCTTTATCCCAATCACTAGGATTGTTAGTAAAAACCTTATTGTATCTAACCCATACTTTCCATGAATGCAAGTTCTTTGGATTTTTCTCTGTAGTGACAAGTACTGTAGAGGGCAATGAAAAATTAATGGAGGTCTATACTTCATTCCTATCCATTTGGTCTTAAGTTGCTCAAGTATTTATGTTAATGCCTCAGCCCTCCTGTAGGACCACCTTATATTGGTAGGTGAGATCACCTCCCTCTTTTTAAGATACATTGGGAGAGGAGTGTACTGCTCCTCACAAGCACTCCATGATTTCTCTACCAATCTCGAACCCTTAACTCTGAAACTCTCAAAACAAATTTGAAGATTATCATTGTATTTTATTTTCACAACTTCATTGCTCTTTATGCCTCTGAATCAAGCTTTAAAAATAGAGGATTTTTTATTGGGGTACCTCATCTGAAGTCCCGCAGTCCTTTATTCCTCTGAATACTCCTTGGTCCTTTCCTACCACTGAATCTAATTTTGTAAAGTGGACATGAATTCCTTGAGTTGAACTTCCCCAAAAAAGAGATTAACAAAGAAATTAGTATGCCTTTCTAAGAAAAAATTATGCACAATGAATTCACATAGTAGGTTTTTTTGAGTAGGTGTTGACTCTTTGAATGATTCTAAAAATTCCTCATCATCGGGATCATGCGGCAAATTGTAAGAAATTCTCAATAATTTCCATCTTAATAGTTACTCATTCAAAAACATAGAATACAGTCTAGATGGTTTCCTACAAGCTAACAATAGTTCTTGAATTTGGCATGCATCTATCTTAGCCTGATAAAGCCTATCATATGATTCTCTTAACAAAACCATTTCCTTATTTAGCCTGCCATTCTCTATCCGTGCTTTTTTTAGGAAATAACATCTTTCCATCCATTTTGTCAACATTGGGGGAATATGGACTTGGATCCACTCCTTCTTGGTTGGCTTTGTTTGTATTTCCTTCAATTCCATTTGTGGCTTTATCTTAATTTCTTGCAAATCTTGTTCCAATTCAATAGTCCTAATCAAAGTTGTATTGAGTTCATTTTTTTGTTCTTCTTATTTCTCTGCAAATGTTTGGAGAGTTTTCATTAAATTATCAATTAAACCTTTAATTTGTTTATCTTTTTCAGACAAATTTGTCAAATACTGTTTACCTTCCTCATTCCATTATTGCATCTAAAATTGCATCTCCCTAATAATTTTATCTTTCTCCTCCAATTGATCTTTCAATGTTATGATTTCTTGATCTCTCTTCTTCAAAATTATAGTTTGTACATCAATTTCCTCCTATTGTCGATTCATTTGTTCTTCATCTATCTGCAAGCTAAATTTTAATTGAAAAATTTATGTTTTCAACTCATCTATTTTGGTTTTTATGTTATTAGAACCTTCAATTTGTATATTAGAACAAAGAGGAGAAAAAAAAATCTTCATCATTTTCTTTATCATGCACCTCTAGTGGGTCAAGTTCTACATCACTAGTAATTGGGAAAAACAAATTTTTACTTAGGTGAGCCGCATCTCCTTTCAATGTTTCTATTGACTAGTGAAAATGAGAAGATGTTTTCAAAGGTTCATCCGATAGTTTTTCCCTTATTTCTTCTCTTTGTCCAATCTAAAATGACACATTTTCCTTTTTAGATTCACCTAGATGGGTAGTTTCCACACATGACTTGGCCTCTTTTTCACATGATTGTAAAACAGTATCTTGGGGTTGTCTATTATGTCATTTCTTCTTAGGGATTTGTGGTTGATTAGAAGCCACAACACAAGTAATCTCAAAAGACAATATCTTGCTTCTTCTCAAAGGGGAAGGTTTGTATTCTTCTATTTTAGGTACCCTTCCCCTTTTACGCGGATGAGCATTCTCATCTTCTAACTTTCCTTGGTCCACATGTTCTTGTTTTTTTAGATCCTTAGACACATTTTGTGAACTTGGTCCTTCTTGAGGGTCTAAAGGGTTTATTGAATTATTTGACACCTCATTATCAGGAAACCCTTCAAAATTTTGAGTTTCACAAGAAGGTTCTTCTAAATTTTGAGCCATCAAACTAGATGGCTCTCCTTCCTCTATATGTCTTGTGGGCACACGGTTCTCAAATTTTTGAAGAATTTTTGTCATTTTTGTTTCATTCTTCCTTTATTCAAGAAATGATATTTACAAATTAAATGTATGAGTCCATGATGCTTTAATGGAATCGACCCAATTTTAAACTTTTCATTCATATTAACAATGGCGCAAATATCATTTTTGAAGAATTTTTTGTCATTTTTGTTTCATTCTTCCTTTATTCAAGAAATGATATTTACAAATTAAATGTATGAGTCCATGATGCTTTAATGGAATCGACCCAATTTTAAAATTTTCACTAAGAAAATTAGGAAGGTTGACTCTAAATTTAGGGCTTTCGGTGCCATGGCGCAAATGAGTCAATAATCGAAATGGGGGACCAACTATTATGGAGAATTTCCCTTCACAAGTGAAATACTTGATTATCCAAGCCACTTCCATTCTCCATGGCTCTGGAATGGACATCCTTTGGAACCCTTTGTTCTGCCCTCGAGTATTTACAACTAGTAAAGGTTGAGGTTCCCCTTCCCTACTGAAAGTCTCCACCATTTTCTGATAGGAAATATGTGTAGTGGTTGATAAATTTACACCCTCATTTTGAATACTAGATAAATGAGAAATGACTCAAGGGCTTACCTTGAATTTCTTCTCGTGTACAATTTACTTCCCATCTAATTTTATTTTTTTAAATTCTTTAACAACTTCTCATTATGCCCTTCAAATTTCTTCATAAATTCTAGCCATCCAACCCTCTGAAATAGTTATGAAATTTTACCTAGTGCCAGTAACTTGTCTATGGAAGCTGGTTCTAATTTCTTCTTGGCTCCTCCCATGTTGTCCCTTTCCTTTTTTTCTACTCAATTTATGTTGATTGCAGTGGCGTTCAAAACTTGTACAACTATTTAAAGGAAATTGAGATGCAGATTAAAGAAAATGTAAACTCTTCAACCACTCATAATTTGACATGAATTAATTATGGCATTTGGCTTCGTCATACTAAATAATTACTTTGCATGGAAAATATTACGTGAATTGTTGCATTTGGAGTGAGATTACAATTCAGATAAGTTACTAAGTTTGAATTTTCGTAGTAGTATAGTGGTGAGTATTCTCACCTCTCACATGAGTGACCTAGGTTCGATCCACAATAATGGTGCCAAAAAGTGGTAGGTTGTTATTAGGTGCTATCGCTTTAGTTGAAAATGCATCAATTATATCAATCGGGTAGTGTTCAAAGGCTATATGCAATAGGGGACGAGACATCTTGGCTATCTCTTAGATTTTTTGAATTCTTAAAGTAGTTGTAAATAGAAATTTAACTAGAAAATATTTAAACTAATAATTGCATGAAGTTATTTAAACTAGAAAGCATGAGACAATTAAGATAGAAAGCATGAGATAGTTAAACTAGAAATCATATAAATTACCTAAGAAGAAACACTTGCAATAAAAATGTAAAATTTAAATGGAAACAACTATTGGCTAATGACTAATTGTTAATAGAAAGTAAACTTAATGACTTATAACTGACAACCAAAGTGGGTGCTCCAAAATTTCAAATGAATAGAATTAAATTATTGCAAACTTGAACTACAACCTATAGGAATAATTGATAGAGCCTGACACACACAAATAACATTCATCCACATTTATCATGTACAGAATAAAAATAATAGAATTGAAAATAAAAATACTTATCTATCTATTCTACGATTCCCTCAAGTGGCCAACTCTCGAGTGTTCCTATTCTTAGCTCAAATCACATGTACTTTCACATCTTCAAAATGAATCCATCCATAATGTACTTCCATTACTCAATGATTGACTCAGAATAGGATTGAAAATATTTATTAATTCATATAAAATTTTAACAGAGACATAACTTAACAGTGTTCAAGGCATATCAGAACATAATAATATTATCCCCCCCCCATCATTGTTTTGGCGGCAACATATATATACTAAACTGCTAACAAAATCCTACATTTCAGATGGTGGAAGATCACCATTAAAAAAGCCTTTTAAAAGAATTTCAACTAACCAATCAACTGAGGTCCATAACATAAACATATTTAAGGCTCGAAGTAGAGCCATAGATTTTTCTAAATAGAAATTAAATAGAAAGCATTAAAATGACTTGTTCGACTATGCACTCCTAAATTTTTGGCGCCTAGACTTCTAGAGCTTTATCTTCAATTGTTTGAAGTCCGCTCAAAGTCCAATCAGTTGGGCATAATTTCTTGTACAATAAATAACAACTAGATACCATCATATCAGTGTTAGTCAACTTATTTCAATTGATTTAGGAAATAACGATTTATACATCTTTTACAAAAAGTAAGAAACTATTAATATTAAAAATAAACAATTGGCACGGATAAAGTGATTGGAAAGGACAACAAAGGGGTTTTTGGCTTATTATAATTATGAGGTTATTTATACCTCATCGAGATGCAATAGGTAGGATAGTATGAATGGAGTTTACCACAAAGTGTAGAGTGCTAGAGGATGAGGGGTTACAAATGACACAATTTTTCTATGTTTTTATCATGGTACTTTCCCAAGATGTAACAAAAAATGGTTTTCACTATTGGGGTGAGTGCAAGATCATGGGGGTCCAAAAAGTGGTGATATGATAAAAAAGTGGCTGACAAAATTTTTTATCCAAATTTGATGAAACAAAAAGGGTTTATTGAGAAATTTGTTAGCTTTCCACCAATATAAGATATTCCTTATTTTGAATTTAATAGATAATTATTACTGACTCTCTACATGCATTATGACTAAAGTCCTGATTGATAGTTTTATTGAAAAACATCTATAATTCTCAAATGATTTCATATTTTTTAAATCCAAAAGATGTGTCACATTTTATGATTTTTATACTATAGGATAAAACAAAAGGAAATTGAATTTCATAAATTTTGACCAAGCTATGGTGTTTAGAAAAACAAATTTTAATATTTTTAAAAACTTATAAAAAATTCATAACTAATTATTTACTTGCAAAAAAATTACAAAAAAAAATGTGACACATCCAGGTATGTGTCCTCTACTTATATTGAAAGTTTCAAAAATATATATATATTTTGCTTGTACTTAGGTTGGTTAGACATACATTTGCTTTTCATTTTTCCTGAAAATTTAGTACTACTACATTGAAATTTCAAGTTTTCTCTAAATAGATTTACTTTTTTTCAAAAATTGAATCATATCCTAAAAACTAAATTCAATTTGCTACAAATTTTGTTCTTACATATTTTTCAAATTATGTGAATAACGTATTCAAATTTTTATGTCAGTTTGCCTAACTTTATTTTTTTGAATTTCATTGCCACTTAAGGGCCTAGTTTGGACCCCCGTGATCCTCGACTAACCCATTGGATGAATAATCTCTTTATTTTTTTATTTTATTTTTTTTTATTTTTTTATTTTATTTTGGACTTTTTGAAATCGTATGGATGGAAAAGGATGAGGATAAAGGTGTGGATTGGTGGATTTGAAATATAGTAGATTGATTATAAGGATATGGAGGAAAAAATCAATAAAATAGTTATATACATGGTATCCCTTTCAAAGATGTACTACAATGGACCATGACAATTGGAGGTATCCTCATAGATGTTGGTATAATGATGGAAAGGGTGATGAAATGGATTTATGAAAAGGCTTAGATTAAAGGGGGGTGATGGGGGATGAATGTTGAATGATGGATGGTGTGTTGGAATCCAAATAGTTTTTTTACTTTAATTTTTCTTCATGGGCCCTTGTGACCTTTTGGATTTATTTATTTTGGATCATTTATATTTTATTTAGCATGCATTTTTTAGGAGAAATGTTGATCCTTGGACTTATGTGGATTTTTGGATTATTAAATTTTTTGTTTGGTATTCAAATTTATTCCAAGAGAAATGGGATTTTTGAGTGGATAGGAATGATATGGAGCTCTTATGAATTTTTTATATAGGTAGGATGTTAGAAGGGCTTCAAGGATGTATACCTTTGTTGATATTGATTGGGGATTTGAGGTAATGGATATAAATAGGATGAATGGTTTTTAAAATAACCCAAGATAGATGGAGGAGAATAAGTTTCTAGTTTTTATACATAGGGACATAGAGACCCAAAATAGATGGAAGGTATGAAGAATTGGGGTTTGGAACATAGGGCCCTAAATATATTTGGAGGATGGGAAATGTGGATATTTGAATTTAGATGGACGGATTTGGGATGCATAAAATATGTACCAATATCTAGATATTGATACTAAAGGCCATGATAGGTTGGATTTGATTTGATATGCAGGGGTTATAAGATACCATTTTCATGAGGCCTAACCATTTTCCTTGATAGTACATATTTTGACAAATTATTTTTTGCAATGGGATAATTATTATTATAAAAGAAAGATGTGAGTCCAATTTGAGAGGGATATGAGGTGGAAGGAATTATAGGTTATTGGAGGAAACCATATTGGATGAAAGTGGAGGAACCCATTTGATAGGTTTGGGGTTCATAGATAGCTTGGATAGGGTAAAATGGGTATTGAGAAGGATTAAAATCATGAGGCGATGAAAAAGAAATTTGATCTTGACTTGGGGAGGGATCATGAGAGGAAGTGGAGGGAATAATTTAATCTTTATTATAATATGGAAGGAGATCATTGGATGAGATAGAAAGTGTAATTTGATCTTTATGTGGAGGAAGGCAAACGTACAAAGCTGTGTCACACTTTTATAAAGGAACCGGCCAACATTTATCTAAATTTTGAACTTGAATCACTAGAAATTAGCATATATGTTTTGAATTTTGAAATGATGTAAACTAATAAAATGTTTATTTTTAAGTATATTTTTTTTTTGTATTTTTTGACAAAATTAAAAAACATTTGAATATAGTTTTTTATAAATTAACACTATAATTTAGTTGTTGATAAAATGTTGAAAAATGACGTTACATGAGACGTCAATCTTTATATAGAGAATTTTCTTTTTTTGCCTTCAAAATTTTTGTGTATATTTATAACTTGAAACTTTAGAGCATGGATGTATTTTTTACAACTTTAATAAATATTTAAATGTGTGTGTATTCAAACACAACTGTTTCCACTCGATGTCAACTTTTATATTAAATATTTATCTAAAATAGAAAATAAATTATACTATCTTAATCTAGATTCTTTTATCTAGGGCATCATATTTTTTAATTTTTTTTAATAATTTTTTTTTTGTTTGACATAGTAATCAACCTAATATTTTTGTGCTAATAACCTACTTTTAGTAAAAATAAACATAAAATATAAATAATAGTTGAACTATTAAAATAAATATATATTTGAAAACTACACTTATGGATCTACAAAAGTGTATTTTTACATTTTAAGAAAATGTTATTTATATGATTAGGAGTTGTTAAAAGATTTTTTTTTTTGAAATAATTTCATTTTTTATTAAATTGGCCTCAAAGTGGTGCGACATATGCATTTAGCCAACAATTTTAGTTGGAAATTTTGTGGACATATTTAACTTATCTAGAATGAATCTTAGGAGATCATATGTTTGACCAAAATTGATTTTTAGTTATAAATACTAAAATTTAGTTGTGCTAATAAGTTGGCTGAAAGTGTGACACAACTTTGTACTTTTACCCAGCTTGAGGATTATGAGGTAGGGTGGATGGCATACTTACATCATGATATGGGATGAGAGCTTGTTATGGGTTAGGACCATGAGATGGAAAGGGACCATGAGATGAGGTGGAAGGGAAGGAATAATGAGAGGGGAGAGGATCATTTACTATGATGGAAAGGGTGTTTAAATCTTAACATGGAGAATCAATGTTATCATTCTTTGGACTAAGGGATGGTGTGATGGGGGGTGAATGGTGGAAATAATCTTCTAACTGGGTGGATGGAGGGATAGAAGATTCATGAGGATTACGGTATGGGGGATTAATAGTTATGACGAGTTGAATGATGTTAGGATTTTGGATTGGAATGTGATGAGGTAAAAATAACCTCATCATAATAAAATCTAGAAAGCTTACTTTTACTAATTCAATCCTAAGCCTATGCCAATTTATTAAATTTTAGGAGAATTAATTACTTATTTTAAGGAAAACTATGCTTTGTTTCTTTCTTTTGATTAATTGAGGAAATTGTGCAAAGCAGGTTTAATGGGTTGATTTGAGCATTTTTGTAGGGATTAACAGGTCATCATGTGGTTGTTACAGAATTTTAGCCAACACGTGCCTCAAGGTTAATGTTGTGAACCCACTCCTAGATGTCTGGATGATGCACCGAAGATTCAGTTTCAGTTTCTTTAAATTATGTTGTTAAAAACTTTATGGCTCTTCTCGAGCCTTCTACATGTTTTAAAGCTTTAAAGACATCAAGTTAGTTTTAAGTTAAGGAAGATTTTTTCAACGGCTATCCATGCCATTTTAAATTTAGGCTTTAGTTAAAAATTTATCTATAAAACTGTAATTTCATAAGTAGTGAATAAGACAGAGAGGAAGTATCATTATATTGCTCACATGGTTTCGCAAATCACTGTTAAAATGAGTTATCTAATTTCTGTCTATTGGTAATTGTTGAATTCAAATGAAGATGATTGTTTGTAATAAGAGGATTTGAGAATCTGTAGTTTATGTGAGTTAAAGATGAAGTAGTAGCCTGCGAGTTGGCCACTCGAGGGGAGTTAGCCTAGATAGATAAGTATTTTATTGTTATGTTATTTTCTTTGTTAAAGGTAAATTGTTGTTCAGTAGTAAGTAACAAGTTGTTGAAGAGTCGAGTTTGTTGTTCCAGAGCACCATTGTTTTTAATTTGTATAAGTTATCTTCCATAGTTGATAATATTCCTTTACTGTTTAAAAGATGTTTAATTGTCTATTCCCTTACTTTTCTATTTTTGTAATACATCAGTTGTTTAGTTTGCTTGTTTCCATGCTTTCTAGTTTAGTCGTAATGCTTTCTAAATTAGTTGTCTTATGCTTTTTAATTTAGTATTTATGGATTTTATTAGAGTGAGATTATTTTCTAGTTAAGAAGTGACGGCCTTAAGTTAGACTTGATTTCTGTAGTTTGAAGAAAATCTGAAAATATAAAATGGGATGTTCAAATAATTTGCTTCTGCAAACAACCTTGGACACTGCCTGGTTGAAAATTGACATTCAATTATTCTAAAGTAGTAGGACCTAATGACATCCTATCACTTTTTGGCATCGTTGTCGGGGACTTCTTAAAAATAATTTTTGCTTAAGTGTTATTAGGAGATGGTTTGAATACAAACTTTTATGCCAAAAATATCTTAGTCAACTTTCTTTTCTGCATGGTATAGGAAAGAGGCCCTCACTAATGTTTTATACCAAAGACCCCCCCAAAATACATACCTATCATACATAGGGAAGACCAAGGCTCAGACGGCCACACTTCTAAAGAATTATTTGAGCCTATTCCACAAGAGGCTTTCTATTATTTACCTGTCGAGCAACTGGAAAAACAACTAGTTATTGAGGAAATTATTTTTGAGGAACATACTCTTTTGAACATCATGGGAGATCGTAGAGCTGAACCTAACCACAATGAACCTCAGCCTCCTAGAACGTTTATCTATCCTATTATGTTGGACATTGATGATGATACTGTCATGAAGAACATTTCTCCAAGTTTCCTTCCAACCTTCGATGGCTTGTCTTCGGAAGACCCCGACCAATTTCTCTTTGAATTTAAATTCCTATGTCAGACTTATGATTATAAGAATGACAACCAAAAGTTGAAGATTTTTCTTTCAAATTTGAAGGACTCGGTAATGCGTTGGTTCATGGGATTGGGTTCTGGTAGTATAACATCTTGGGAAGAAATGGAGACTGTTTTCTTGCAAATATACCAGAGTTACTGTAGGGTAAGTAATCGTAAGTTGGAGTTGTTTAAGCTAAGGAAAAACAAGGATGGAAGTTTGGAGGATTATCTTGATAGGTTCCTCTTCCTCTCCAAAATATGTGGAGAAATGACCATTAGTGTAGAGGTTCTCAAAACAATATTTCCTAAAGGTCTTGATGATGACGCTTGAAGAAATATTGATTTAATGGGAAAAGGTGAAGTATCTCAATTAACTCTTGAAGAAATATGTAAGTTTTGTCAGAATTTCTCTCGTACTAGAGGAGGAATCCGCAAAACTAATCTTTTTAAAGGGTCTAATGAGATAGGAAAGCTCCATGAAGAAATAGAAAATCTAAAAACGGATATTCTCATGTAGTTGAATACCACCTTAGATGCTATACAAGCTAAAACCTGCAACCTTGAGACCTTGTCAATTTATTGTCCAAGGTGTCAAAATAAACACCTATTGCATTAGTGTCCTTTGGATAAAGTCAATGTTTGCCAACTGTGTGAGCAAAATCATCCTACAAACCAATGTGAGTTTTTGTCAGATATTAAGAATACTAAGAAAAAAACCATTCAAGTTGAAGAAGAAATACATGCTTTAAACCAACGTCGAGTCCAGGTAATTTCCCTTATGGAAAAAATCCTAATCCTACATGAAGACCACAGAATAACTGGGCTCATAATCAATGGACTCCATCTTGGAATCAGTCGCCTCCACCTCAACCTAACTGGGGAACTCCTTATTGGGGATCACCTGAGTTGACAAACCACACATGGGGCAATCAACAATGGCCAAATCAACCCCAACAATAGTGGTACCAACAACATGTAGTACCCCAATGGAATCAGGCACAAAATCAATTCTATACTAATCCAAGGAGGAATCAACAAAAGAACCTGTTACCTCTAGCTCAAAACCCTCCTCAAAATGAGCAAGTAAACCAACCTCAGCTTCCAGTGCAACCGCTTCCCAATCCTAAAAATAATTGCCAAAATACACCAGTCTATTCTACCAAACATGAAAATGTTACTGAGCTTCAAAAATGTGCAGTTGCGTTCTAGTCAAACTCTTTCACCACCAACCATTGAAGAAATAGTGGAGGAAACTGAGCCTAAAATTCAAACAAGAGACACGTCATCTAAGCAGGATATTACTCCTCAAGACAAAGAGCCTTTTTCAGCAACAAGGGTTGTTGACTTGTCTCAGGGGGAGGAGGGTCAGTCCTTAAGTCAACATAAGGAGAATCCTTTTCCAAGAAAGAAAAACATGGCACCATATCCGGAACGTTTAAATTCCATAACTCCTAAAGATACTTCAAAAGTATCTTTGGCTACAGAAATTGCGTTAATTCAGGAGATTAAGCAGTTGCAAATTGAAGTTCCTTTATTGCAATCAATAAAATAAATCCCTGAATTAAACCAGTTAATCAAACAGTTATGTATCAAAACACTAGGGAGAAAGCCAAAAACGATAAATACCGTTCACATTGATGGTTATTTAGATAATTTTCTATCTGGAAAGACTACTGCTCTGAAATACAATGATCTTGGAAGTCCACTTATAACTGTTACAATCAATGAGGTAAAAATACCAAATGCACTAGTGGATCTAGGACGAGTTATTAACGTGATGACTATGGATGTAATGGAAAAATTAGGTTTAACTGATTTACATCCTACAACCATAGTCTTACAAATGGAAAATTAGTCTATAGCCATCCCAAAGGGCATCATTAAAAATGTCCTTGTCAAATTTGATGGATGGGATTATCCAATCAACTTCTAGGTAATTTAGTCGCTTACACCTAAGGATAGCTATCCTATAATTCTTGGAAGACCTTGGCTGGCCACGATTGCTGCTAAGATTGATTATAGGGAATTGGGAATGACCATTTCGCATGGCCAGGATAGAAAACACTTTTTTTTATATATCCCTGCTAAGCCTACTGAGCATGAAAAAGTCTGGGTTGATGAACCTGAGGAATCGAATGGTTCAGACAATTTAGCCTCCCTAGCCATGGTGGTAATTAAACAACACGGGGAAGAACTAGAGGAAGAGTTAGTAAATGAAATAGCATGCCTTGCTATAACCCCAAATGAGGAAGAAATGATAGATGCTCCAAGGATTTTCAGGAAGCCAATTGATAGAAGTGGAATGGAGCACAATTATGCTACAATTGGAATGTCATGTCCCTTAGCAAATATGATTCCTAGAACAAGTCATTTCTATGAGGATATCACAAGGTTTCACCAACTTGTACCTCATAGTTGTCCTCTTAATATGTTGTTACGACCTATGTATAATGTGACCTCAGTTCATCCTAGAACAAAATTGATAATGCTATTACTAGGAAAAACCTTGAATATCAATAGTTGGTTGACAGAAACTCAGGAGGATAAGTTGTTTAATGTGTTGGTGCAAAGATCCAAATATTTTGCTTGGGATTATACGGACATGAGGGGAATTCAGCCAAGTGTTTGTACTCATCACATTTACACTAACATCAGTATAAGGCATGCTCGCTAGCTACAAAGGAGACTCAATCCTGCATTAAATGATTTGGTCAAAATTGAGATTGACAAAATCCTTCGTGCTGGATTTATTTATCCAATCTCTAATAGTAAATGGGTATCACCTATGGTGGTAGTCCCAAAGAAAAATTGGAAGTGGAGAATCTGTGTAGATTATCGAGAACTCAATAAAGCCACTTATAGAGATTATTTTCCCTTACCATTCGTTGATCAGGTCTTGGACAACTTGGTTGGGAGGAATTATTTCTCCTTTCTCGATGGATTTAGTGGTTATAATTAGATACAAGTTGCTCTGGAAGACTAGGACAAAACCACGTTTACCTGCCCTTGGGTCACATTTTCATATAGAGTGCTTCCTTTTAGACTATGCAATGATCCAGCAACCTTCCAAAGAGTCATTCTTTCTATATTTTCTGCTCTCACTAATGACTGTGTCAAATTTTACATGGACGATTTACAGTGTATGGGTCAACCTATGATGAAGCTCTTCAAAACTTAGATCGAGTTCTGCAAGTTTCTGAGGAAAATAGACTATCCCTTAGCCATGAGAAATGCTTAATAATGGTGGAGCAAAGAATAAAGGTCGACCCTAAGAAAATTGAAGTCTTCCAATAGTTGACAATCCCCCAAACTCAAATAGATGTTAGAAGTTTTCTTGAACATGTTGGTTACTACACAAGGTTCATAGAAGGCTTTAGTAAAATTGCAGCTCCTATGTTCTCTCTTTTATAGAAAGAAGTAGAGTTTGTCTAAACATCTAAGTGTCAGCAATCATTTGAGGAAATCAAAGAAAAACTTGTCTCTGCTCCTGTTCTGAGAGGGCCAAACTGGAGTATTCCCTTTCATATCTATGTTGATGCTTCTAACGATGCTATTGGTGTAGTTTTGGGACAAGAATATGAGAACAAGGGGAAGTATGCTATATATTTTATTAGAAAAAATCTTACTTCAGAAGAAAATAATTATACAACAATAGAAAAATAATTCTTGGTTGTTGTTTACACTATCAAGAAATTTTGTCATTGTATTACGGGGTATAATGTCACTATTATATGGATCACTTATCTATGAAGTACCTAATGAACAAACCTGTGGTTAATGGTCGAATCATGAGATGGCTATTGCTCCTTCAGGAGTTTAATGCCACAATTCTTGATAAACCAAGGAAATATACTGTGGTAGCCGATTTTCTATCACAAATCAAACATGAAGAATATGACATTACCCTTGTACAAGATGATTTCGTAGATGAAAAAAAAATTGTGGTTTTTGTAAAATCACCTTGGTTTGCAGATATCGCTAACTATTTAGTTGCATCTGAGATACCTCCTGGATTCACATCTAAGCAAAAGAAGCGGCTAATCAAGGAAAGTGCCTCGTTCAAGTGGATTCATGGAATGTTATTTTGTTGTGGTCCAGACATGATTTTGAGGAGATGTATAAGAGCCGATGAAACCTACAGAATTCTAAGGGCCTGTCACGATGACCCGTTGGGAGGACATTACTCTACAAAGAGAACTTCCCACAAAGTCCTAAGTGTCGGATACTATTTTCCCTCAATGCACAAAGACATTAAGAATTATGTTCATAATTGTGATGAATGTCATAGGGTAGGAAGACTAACTTCTTCTTCGGAAATGTCGTTGTTGCCTCAGGTAGTCCTTGAACCATTTGAAAAATGGGGTTTAGATTTCATCGGACCCATAGATTCTTCCTCTCAAGGGAAAGAGTATATATTGGTTTGCACTGACTACCTGACAAAATGGGCTGAAGTACAAGCCTTAATAATAGCTAGGGAAGAGCAAGTTGCAAACTTCCTTTATAATAAAATCTTCCTTAAATTTGGAGCCCCTTGAACTATCGTAACTAATCAGGGACCCCAATTCATGTCTCGAGTGCTCTTGGCATTTACCAATCATTTTCAGGTAAGCCATATAAATTCATTCCCTTACCACCCTCAAGCAAATGGCCAAGTAGAATTGACTAATAGAGAACTGGAAAATATTCTAACAAAAATAGTCTCTTCTAGAAGAAAAGACTGGGCCAGGAAGCTCCCATTGGTTCAATCTTTGTGTCTATAATACCTTCTTGACACCTTAGGTAATCATATAGATAAATTATGAACTAGGTATGATTCTTCATTATTGAATTTTAGAAACTCAACCACAAGTACAATATACATTCATGTTTTATCTAACCTCCCCTACTTCCTCCCCTACTTCATTCAATACTTTATGATTCACCTGCCCAAGAATTTCCTAGGTAGTTCTAAAGGAGTATAATAGATTATAATTATTCAGTTTTCTTTTCAAGTGTGGCTCAACCATCAAAAATTAAAAATTTCCTATGTCCTTTCTCTATTCACATCTTATTGAGTTAATATTTGAATCTTCTCTTCCACAATGGTTGGAAGTTACGATTAAAATATTGGGGGTAACATCTCTTTTTTTGGTTGGACTACAAGCCCATTTTAAAGGGGTGTTCTATGTAAATAAAATTTTCATTATTGTATGTAAAACATTATTTCAATTATTCTAGCTTAAAAATAGAGCATCCATGTATGTATCCAACATTAGATATATTAAATTATATGTAAGTTTTAATTTTTATTAATATATTGATACAATAAATTACTCTAGAATATATAATCCATGCATGTGTATGAACCACATTTGTTCTAAATATAAGTATTTCTATTAAATACTACATTATGTGTGCAAAGCCTTTTTCTAGTTGAACGATAAAATCTATTTTGTGTGAACCCTATAGTCTATGCTACTTTATTTCTTTTTTATATTGCAACTAGGATTATGTAGAATATATAAGGAGTTGACAATATAATATTGAATATTGATTTATATATTAGGTCCTATGTCTATATATATCCATGTTTGGTTATCCAATGTATTTTATTTATCCTAAATAATATATTTAGACAATAAAATATTTATATATAATTATTATGTCCTATGTCTATGTATCCATGATTGGTAAACCAATGTAGTTTATTTGTCTTAAACAATATATCTAGACAATAAAATTTTTGGTATAGTGTATACCTAATTTCGTAAATGATTAATAAAAATCCAAGGTTTATGCATACCTTTGTTTTGATTATAAAGGAAAAATAGGTTTTGAAGGGACCTGAATACCTTTACAACAAAAGATCTAAAATGTTGCATGAAAGGATATTTAAAATACCACAAGCAGCAACCCAACAGCCAAAAAACAAAACAGAGCGGGTGCTGACCTAAAAATATGACAAGAAACTACCATCAACACCCAACAGCCACAAAATAGAAAAACAACCTAAAAGAAACCTACACCTATCAGGAAATAGAAAGCAACAAAGAAAAAGACCAGGTGCTAGTTCAAGCCACTCAGAGTGTTGGCCACCTCAATTTGTTGGTTCCTATGCTTTTCGACCATATCCAACAACTCCTTCTCAACATCAAATGATTTTTTTCCAATCAACCGACCCTCTAACAATAGGTCCTTTGTCATCATCCTTAGCAGCCTTTTTACCTTTTCCCTTGGTCATGTGCTCTTTCTCCATATGCTGAGAGAAATAAACTTGATCCTCCCTGAGCTCACTAATCTTTTTAAAAAGGACTTCAAAGGATTACCCGCTATTCTTCACAGAGATGTGGCATGCCTGCAAAAGTTTTTTGGTATCCGCATTTATACCTACAACCTTTACTTCTAGTGCAGACAATCTTTCATCACACAGAGATTTAAATTCATGATAGGAACCTTCAAGGTCCACCATTCGTGTTAGTGCAAATGATGAATTTTCTTCCAATGCATACCTTTGTTAGTTCTAACAAGATTATGGGAATCTATTTTCATAAACTTATTGTAAGATGGACCTACTACAAAGCATGGAAATTATTTGTATATATAGTAGTTGATATATTATAAAAATGGCAATGCTCATACCTTGTAATAAATCAATCTCAATTTCGGAAATATCTCAATTTAGCTTTCAACAAGTCCAAATACATTTTGGAATAAAATATAATATATTATCTAATAGGAACACAAGGTTCTTGAGTAATTTTAGAAAAATAAACATTTATGTTAGACATGTAGTTGATGGTTGAAATGTATAAAAATGGGTTAGGATGATTTTGTATGGTTTAGGACATAGAGCACACCCACTTTCTAATTTCATTCAAGGATAATCCTAGAGATCTCAATGCAAAGGAGAAAGAGATCTTGCAATAGGGTTGTCCTAGCGGTTGAATGTATACTAATGAGGGGTTCATCACCAAGCTAGGGCTTGGAAAGACAAATGCAATGCAAGATGGAATGATAAATCCTAGTTCAATGAAAACTTTAACTAAATGACTTAGAAACTCAAATAAAATAGAATAACAAACTATAAGATGAAATGTGTGCACTTGGGAATCTGAAGCAGACTCGAATGAGTTATGAAACACTAAAAAATTTGAATTTTTGACCTACTAGGACTCATTCGCCAATCTAGGTGAGTCAGTCCTAGATCATGGTTTCTACACAAGAACAAGTTTCGATTTAAAGGGTATCCGAATCTACAAACAAATCAAAAAAACACCTATAGTGGGACTCATTTGCCACTTCTAATGAAATAGTTCCATTCCACTTTTTGGGAATTCAAAGTTCAAATTTGTGCTCCAGTCTCTACCCTTCCCTTCCAAAATGAATTTTTGATCCAAATCTGAGAAAATACCTACAAAATAGAATATAGACATAATTTTCTTATGGGAGGTTTTCCTCAATCAAACCCCTAGTTTGGTAATTAAACCTTAATGGAAATAATAAAATATGCATGTAAAGAGGAATGTAAACCCTAACCTTAAGTGTGTTTAAGATTAGGAAATCTAAAATGCAATGCAACCCTATTCTAATGTGCAAGAATAAGATGCGTGAATGAAGTATGAAGATGAATGACTTACTTTGAGAGATCTCTAATCACCCAAATGAGCCCCAATAATGTTTGTACCTTCCTTAGGTTGAATGTAGAGTGATAATGGAAGATGGAATCACTTAGGAAACAAGTCCTTAGTCTTGGCTTGATGGCTAGTTGCATCTCCCCAACCTATAATCCATCATGATTCACTATAGACAACAATGATCCACCCTTGACAATGTTATATCCTGAATGAAAGTGAGCTTGAAGATGTACAAAAACACTTTATTTTGCTCCAAGACTTCAACTTTGCTTGCTTTTGAAACTTGAATGCTCTTGTGAAAGAATGTTTGAAGATTCTTGATGTTGGTCTCTTGAAAATTCTTGCTTAGATGAAAAAAATGAGATAGAATATTTCTTATATAGGAAGTAACAACTAATTTATCATTATTTGGATCTCAAAAGTCGTCATCAACCAAAATTTTGAATTAAAAATCTGATTTTCCAGCTCAAACCCTAAAAAACACCAAATGGGACTCATTCACCCAAGGTGGTGAATGGGTCCTACCTAGGGGGACTCATTCACCTAAGGTGGTGAATGAGTCCCACCCTATCTTTTTAGGGTGGGTTTTTTAATTTTTTGATGTTTTAGATGATTTTGTCAGGTTTTTAGCTAAAATAAGCCTTTAGATCCAAAATAATGGGTCTTAGGGGCCTATTAATGATAAATTAAAGGGTTATTAATTCAAGGGTACTAAAATAGGTCTAGATTAAATGAGAAATTTCCCTATCTCCAAGAATGGGGGTCAATTTTTGTCATTACATCTAGCCCCCACTTTAGCACCCATATGACTCTACATGCATATGCAAGCTAAAGGAATCTAAATAATACACTTCATTGCATAAAAGGATACTCGTATAGGTTCTCTCATAACATGGGAGAATGAAACCCCCACTGTAGCTATCTACAAAACCACAATGTTAGGAACTGCATCCTACAACACGAATTTGTTAGTTGTCCCAAAAATCCTTTTATCTAACTTCTTGGAGAAATCAAGTTCAAGGGTAGATGTATGCCCCTTTGATTTTTCTTGCTCTACGGAGGTGGAATCAAGGTAGCAATCTAGCCACATTAAATAAGGTAGGTCATATCATAGGTTATTTCTAAGTACCATACTGCATAATGATAGACATTTGATGAGAATAGGAGCATAATCACGATTCGAATGCAATAAACTACATCAAAAATGGAGCTCTCTAGCTCCTGTTATGTTAATTTGAATGAAAGGAACATTTTAACACTAATATAGAAAAAACCCCAGTTTTAACTTTAAGTAAAAATTATAACTATTTTGTCATTTACCTTCTTGTAGCTTGAGTTTGGTGAAGAGTGATTAAAAATGTTGATCCAACAAGATTACATGCTTGTTATACTGGATGTCCTACATGATCAGGTAGTCTACGGCAAGCATTATTATCAGGTGAGTTGATTTTTCTACCTTATCTTTGTCTTTGGGTATATATTTTATGATTTATATACATGTCTAGGTTAATATAGGGCCTTGGAAGAAAATTTTGCAAAGCATCCCTTTTTTTTGCAAAGTGTCCCCTTTTTTGCAAACTATCCTCTTTTGTCGCAAAGTGTCCTTTTTTGTTGCAAAGTGTCTTGTTTCTTGGTGAAGTGTCCCAAAGTGGGTCTAAAGTGTCTAGGACCCTTAGGGAAGTACACGAGAACAACTTTAGTAAGAAAAAAATATTATTCATGTAAATATTGAAGATATTAGAATGCTTATAGAACATATTTTTACCTTTTTGTTAGATTCCTCCATGTTCGCAATAGCAACTGGGTGGTAGACAAATTAGTCACCTTTGAGACTTAGCCCACACACTTTTATAAAAGGACATAGAGATTTTATATACTATGGGATTGTATTGGGCTTACCTCATGTTGTTGAAAGTGTGGGGGCTAGGTCTCAAAGGCGACTGATTTTTCTGCCACCCAAATGCTACCACGAAAGGGGAGGAATCTAACAAAAAGGTAAAAATATGTCCTATAAGAATTATGATATCTTCAATATTTACATCAACAATAAAAAAGTGTACTAATTTTTTTCTAGTGTACTCTCCTAAGATTCCTAGACACTTTACACCCCCTTTGGGAGTGGAATGCAAAAACATGCACATTTCATCTTCCCATCGGCAAGATGACCATTACACTAGAGGACATACATCGCATCTTTCGAGTTCCTATTCAGTGCGAGAGGGAATGTTTCCTAGCGGAGCAGTCATTTCAAGAGATGAAATATGATATGTAGTATTTCCTTGGAGGTCCAATGGGTAAACCCACAAAAGTGGTTTACAATTTGAGTGAGGAGGGAAAACCTAAAAAAATGACCCCATGTAAAAAAACTTGCTTTTAGGGGTTCAAACAAACTATTTGGTTTGAGCGAACCAAACTAGGGTTCGCTAGAACCTAGGTTTGAGTGAACCCATTTAATTATGGGGCCCACCATTCCTGAAAAAAAGCCAAAAGTGAAGGCTTGTGGAGAGGGGGTTCACTCGAACCCCCTTTTCCCCCCTTCTCCCCCTCAGGCACCAAAAAAGTCCAAAATTTGGTGCTTTGAAGCTCAGGTTGAGGATGAAACTGGAGGAGACTTCACATACCCAATTGGATTATGTTATTCCTCAAAACGATCTATCCAATGAATATAATTTAAATATTTTTTGGTTTTATTATGTATTTGTTTTTTTAGTTTTATTAAACATAGGTTTTTCGCCAAAAATCAAGCTCTTTATTCTGCACATATGGAAAAATAGCAGACTATCAAAAAAATAAAAATAAAAATTTGTGTACACTGGATATTAAATTCCTTGATCCAACAAAAAAAAAATGAATTTCGATACATACAAAAAGTGTTATGTTGTATACGGTCTGCCTATGTATGAATTGTAATTGGTTTGACTTTGAAACTTCATTTAGGAAAAAATATTTAATGAAAAACTATGAGACCAATTGCAAGCACTAGATATTATAGTTACAAATCTAAAATTGAAAGAATTATAATTTTATCCTTCATAGAAAATAATTTATGTTGTATACGATGAGCGTCACTCCTTAAAAATGTTGTTTGCTGAAAAAAACTAGTTTTCAAAGGAGATGGAAAAATAAGTGCAATCTAATTCCAAAAAATTTGAAAAAAATATATTTAGAATCTACAAAAAAAAATTCTCAAATCACTATTTTACATCATCTTCAAATTCCTCACGATTTAGCTTCTATAGGTGCCCAAATGTGAAGATTTAGTTAGAAAAAATTATTTCAATGTCCAGTTTGGCCAAAAATTGTAAACCAGTATTGTAGGATCATTGCAATGCATGATGGTGTGGTGAGGCCATGGATCAATCTAGCTATGCTACTATATTCATGGGCCCCACTTGTTGCACAATTATGATGTTCATAGTAGCACTAGTACTCATCGGCCAGCAAGCACACTTAGAGGGTGGACAAGTGCACATGATTTAGAGGTTGGCAAGGCATAGGATCATGTACACCTAGGGGCACAACATCCTAATGCACCTATATTATGATCTTCAACAATTTTTTTTTTGTGAGATTGTTAGTATGGTACATTGTATGCTATTGCAGGTGTGCTACCTAGAGGATATCATGTGCACGAGACTAACAGGATTTCCATGTGCATCAGCCCTAGGTTATCCTCGAGCATTTAGCTATTCACTATAGTGGCTATGGCAGTATGGTGACTTGCATTTTTGGAGAGTCTGATTCAACCAACTAGATAAGGAGAGATCATATGGAAACCTTACCAACTTATTCCATAGCGACCAGATGAGGATATTACAAATGGATAGGTTTTTGATAGGTAGACACGATTACATAGTATGACCTTTCTACTATGATCATGTCATGCTATATTTTGGGAAGGTCCAGATAGCACCCAATGCATGATCATTTTTTTAGGAGATCAATATGAAGTGCTCAGAGACCTAGTGATTCTAGATGATTTACCGTTGACGATGTTGTCTATAATGACCCTGGTGGTGATGATCTTTATATGCCTCCATTCATCGACACTGATGATTTTGGTACCATAGATGCCTATGAGGAGTGGTGGTCAGTAGCATGACTAGCCCCTGTATTCTTGATGGATGAGCCAATAGGTGATGCGAGGCCACTCCTAGATCAGGGAGATGAGGAGGAGGATAGGGTTGAGGAGATAGGCTTTAGAGCTGAAAACATATTCATAGATGTGATAGATGAGGAGTATGTCAAGGATGCAAATCCTGATTACAATGGGTAGGAGGAGGAGGACAAGGCTGAGGAGCAATCGATGAGTGAGGGCGATGAGGTAGTGGATGAGTATACAGTGGGCCATGAGCGGGGAGAGCCATCTCCCATTCATATTACTAGATCACGCTCAGTAGGCCCTAGCACCCATAATCATGGAGAGGCTATTACATCATCCATGCCCCCTACACATGATGAGGTTGTCTTTACACAGCTAGCCAGAGAGCTAGGTGATGATATTTTATTTACCGTCATGCTTCATGCTTATTTTTTAAATTTTATGTCTACATATATATCATGATGTGTACTGATTATATTTATGAAATCTATCTTGTAGGAGTTGTGAGAGGACTTCATGATCTCTATCATCAAGTGGTTGTCAAGATAGTGCCCCCATCAATCTACGAGGAGACTACTGATATAGACTATGTGCCCCCACCCATCACGGAGTGGGATCCAGATTTGTTTGAGCCATACATCATACTATGGGAAACATATGAGAGTCTTAGGAGGTGCATCCACCGATCAGAGGCTACCCGGGATGCTCAGTTATCTCGAACCCCAACAAATTTTGAGAGACTATAATCAGAGGTAGCTAGGCTATAGGTGGAGAGAGATCAGCTAGTAGGGAAGCATCGGGAGGCCCTTAGATAGGTACAAGGTTTAAATTTTTCTCTTAATGCACTCAATGCCTTGCGATCACAATCACATACCACTGTCTCCCGATAGACCACCTCTAGATAGACATGAGTACCAGATCTCAAGGAATCTAGTAGTCACATACCTCATTAGCACTGTATATATTTATGAAATGTACACAAAACTTTGATGTATATATATAATCATTTGATGTTTTATTACTTGTGATTATGTGTTAAATGTTAAATGGAAATGTGATTGATTAAATAATATTTGTTAGACTATTTAATGAATTTCTCCATTATTTAACATGCCTTATGTGATCTAATTAAAACTTATTCTAGTTTCTCTTAGATGCAACCTTGTGATTAAGTTTGTTATTCTAAATTGAATGCACCTATGATCTAATTAAAGAACATTAAATGCATATAACATAACACACAAGATGAACATTAACAGCATGAAATCTAAAGTAAGCATCTAAAAGTTAATTTAAATAATTACTTTAGTATTCAAGACACAAATAATTGCCTGTCAAGAACGAAGTTGTAGACAAGGAAAATGTACAAGTCGATCCGACACACTAGATCCTGATTTACTAACACTATTTCATCCTGAATCATCTCCTTTGCTAATCATTTAGTCGAATAATCTGTATTTTATTAAATTCATCACTCTTCATCTCTTAATTAAATAAATCAACTTTATCTAATTAAGTCATATGTCCTGTTAAATAAATCAATCAATCAATTTAATTATTTATGTAATCCCTCTTTAATTAAATAATTCATCTTATTTAATTAAATCCCTAAAGTCTTCTCATTAAATTGAATAAATTAAACCTTATTTGATTTAATCTAACATTATCCCCTTTAGTTAAATAAATCAAATCATTTGTTTAATTAAACTCTTTCTTTTCAATTCTTGATTTAAATTAACTCATAAATTCAAGTCAAAGTTGTAACATCCCCTAATCTCTCTTTAAATTAATTAATCTATGATTAATTTAATCTTAATCTATGTCACATCCTCTAGAGAATGCAACTTGCACAATAAATCAATTACTTTGATTTATTAAATCTCTATTTTCCCTCACATGGCATAAAAAGGGAATATTCCCTCAAGTTTGAATTCAAAAAGTCCAAGTGGATGGGTACTTCCAACAAATCATTCACTCATATTACATGTCCTTTTGCATTGAGCCAAGTAACATTAACTCCATTTCTTTCTCCCTCCAACATGTCATATTCAAATTTCAAATTTGAATCCAAGGGCTTTTATCATGTACATTGACCAAAATGTGCTCATTCCTCAACCATTCACATCTTGACAAGTGGCACTTGGCCATTAGGTGTTTAATGATCCCACATTGCTTATTTTCACTCTCTCTTCCATTTTGGAAATCTATAAATGAGAGACTCTTCCTCTCATTCAATCATCCACAACTTGAGCAAACTTACTCTACTCAGCTTCATCCTCAATGCAAGATCTTAGCTAGGTTATTGCAGATTTTCTCAAGAACTCATCTTGTTCTTCATCAACAAAGTGGATCAAATATCCATCATCAACATTTGCAACAAAGGAGTTGGGAAAGGTCTGATTTTGACACATCAATTGGCACCAATTCCCCCATGGGATCTCTAGTTTTCTCACTTAATTAGAATTTACATGCCTTTTTCATATTTTGTTCTTCATCTTTCCTAGTTTAAGTTTGAGTAGATGGATTTCATGGGGAATCCTTCATTCTTTTTTGCATTTGATCTAACATCTTGATTTGTTTATTGTTCTTGTGGAATTTTAGGTTTAGGCATTCACAGAAGCAATGCAAGAGCATATAACTCTAACAGCACTATTTTATCATTCACACTATTCAAGACCATTAGACATAGTACCAGCATAGATATGTGGAATTTATAGGTTCTTTAAGAGGTGTATTGTCCATTTCTATTAATTTATAAGCCCCAAATCCATAATTTTCATTGATTATGTAAGGGCCTAACCAATTAGGGTTGAACTTTCCTTTTTATGTTGGGTCAACATTGACATTACGTTGATTCTTGCATAACACTAAATCACCTTTATTAAAGGAATGGTGTATTACATTTTCATTGTAACTATTTTGTGTTCTTTTAGAATAAGCCTGAAGGTGTTTGAGAGTATTAGTGCATTGTTCATCAAGAATTCCAAGTTGATGCAACCATTGTTCTTTATAATTATTATTATCAATAACTCCTTGAAGAATGATTCTTAATGAAGGGATCTCTAACTCCAATGGCATTATCGCCTCAATTCTATAGATGAGGTTATAAGGTTTATGTATTTTTGATGCTCTAGCATTCATATGATAGGCCCATAATGCATATGTTAGTTGTGTATGACAATCTTTATTATTTTTTCTTACTATTTTCCTTATGATTTTCTTGAGGGTTCTATTAGTTTATTCAACTTGACCATTAGATTATGGGTAATAAGGTGTTGAAAAGTGATGTTTTATGTTAAACATATCTAATAATTTATTCGCATCCTTATTCTTAAATTGTGTCCCATTGTCCAAAACTAAGATGGAAAGGAGTCCAAAATGAGCAATGATATGTTCAAATATGAAATGACATATTACACTGATAGTTGTCGAGCGAAGGGGAATTGCTTCTATCCACTTTGTAAAATAATTTGTTGCAGTGATTATGAATGTATGTTCGGATGAGGAAGGAGGTTAAATTTTTCCAATGATGTCTAGGGCCCACACCAAAAAAGGCCAAATAGGGACTTGTGCACAAATCTCAGAAGTAGGAGTGTGAATCAGTTTGCTATGTTCTTAACATTTACGATATTTCTTAGCATGAGAAAAGTAGTCTTGTTCCATGTTTCTCTAGTAATATCCTATATGAATTAGCTTTGCACTAGCGATCTACCTCCAAAATGTCCTCCATAAGCACTTGAATGAGTTTCCTCAAGTTCTATTGGGATTTCATATTGTTTAAGGAACCTAAGGAAAAGACCATCAAAGGACCTTCAATACACTACATCAGCAACAATTATATACTTAAATGAAATTTTCTAAAGGTGTATTCTAGTATTCCTAGTTGTGAACTCAAGAAAGGTACCAATTTTTAGATAATTAAATATTGGCACATACCATTTGCTAGAGTATTCTGTGGAGATTGTTAATATCTCATTTTTTTATGCTCAATCGATGGTTTCATAATTGTGTGAACACCAAATGTGAAATATTTTGAAGGATCTTGAGGGTATATTAGAGAATCGATGCTCTCCATTTCATTTGCATGCCTATTATACTTTTGAGTGATGTTGTCAATGGTAAATGAATCAAACTTTTGTAATAGATTCATTATAAGATCTTTGTATTTTGATTATTTTTCATGATTTTCTTGATATTTCCCATTTATTTGTTTAATGATTAATTGTGAATCGCCAAATATTTTGATGTCTTAGGCTCCCAGAGTTAAAGCAGTGTGTAGTCCAATGATTAACACTTCATACTTTGTGGTATTGTTTGTGCATAGGAAATTTAATTGATATGATAAATGAATAGTTGTTCCTTTAGGTGGGGCTATTATAACCCCCATGCCAAAGCCTATTATGCACTTAGGTCCATCAAAATATAGTTTCCATATATTTTATGTTCTTGAATAGTCAATACACTCTTGTCAGGAAATTATTCTTGATTAGGTAATGCTAGGGGAGAAGGAGAATCAACTGACTATTTGGTCAAGGATTGTTCTTTGATTTCTTTTTGTGAAAAAAAATTAAGGTCAAACTCAATCAACAACATAACCCACTTAGCTAATCATCCTGATAGATCTATTTTAGTGAAAATATGTTTTAAAGGATTGAATTTGGTTATCACATGTATTTCAACATTCAATAAGTAATGTCAAAACTTACTAGTAGCAAATAAAAGGGGCTAAAATGATTTCTCTATCATTGTGTATCATTTCTTGTAATCAATCAAGGTTCGGCTAATATAATAAATAGGATGTTTTTTACCATTTTCATCTTGTTAAGCCAACAATGTTGCAAGATCATGGGTTGATGTTGTTGTGTACCAGATGAATGGTTTTTTTTGCATAGTAGGTTGTAAATTAGGAGGAATAGCAAGATAATCTTTCAAACTCTCAAAATCCTATTTACAATATGTATTCCAATTAGATTAGACTTCTTTCTTAAGGAGATGTGTAAATGGTAACATTTGATCCACTAACGATTCCATGAAATGACGGATAGCTTGAATTCTCCCTTGTAAGGTGTGAAATTGAGAGATTTTTCTAGGAGGTGGCATGTTAAATATAGCATCGATTTTCTTTGTGTCCACCTCAATGCCTCTATGAGATACGATTAAAGCCTCGAATTTTTCCACTATCTACACCAAAGACACACTTTTTGAATTCAATCTCATGTTATATTTTTTCATTCACTCACTGATTTTTTGGAGGACATTCACATTGTCTTGTCTTGTTAGATATTTGGCTAGAATATCATCAACATAGTCTTCCAAAATCTTAGGTACGTAATCATAAAATATCAATGTCATCGCTCATTGATATGTTGCACCCACATTCTTCAATTCTAAAGGCATCATTACCCAAAAAAATGTTCCCCAAGCTATCGTAAATGTTGTTTTATATTGGTTTTGAGGGTTGATAAAGATTTGATTATATCCAAAAAAATTGTCCATGAATGACAACAAATCATGTCCTACAGTCGAGTCTAATATCATGTTAATGTTAGGAACGGGAAATTGATCTTTTAAAGATGCTTTATTCAAATCATGAAATTTTGTACACATCCTAATACGATTATCCAGTTTTGCGACTATGACAATGTATGATATCCATGGAGAATAATCTATAGGTCTAATAAAACCAGCTTCAAGGAGCTTTTCAATCTTGGCCTTAATCAATAAGGCTATCTCAGGGTTCATTTTTTGAATCTTTTCTCTAACGGGCTTAGCATTTTCAACAAGGACTATATTGTGTGTTACAATCTTAAGATCAATTCCCAACATATCCAAATAATTTCAAGCAAAAACTTTGGTAAATTCATGAAGTAAAGTTGCATGGCCTTCTTTTTCTTCGTCATCGAGGCACTTTCCTATTTTAATCACCTTATATT
The DNA here is from genome assembly GCA_007115665.2 of Sequoiadendron giganteum. NCBI lineage: Eukaryota > Viridiplantae > Streptophyta > Pinopsida > Cupressales > Cupressaceae > Sequoiadendron > Sequoiadendron giganteum. The sequence continues at coordinate 258,638,963 of CM021103.1, forward strand.
CATTTTTAATATCCATCTATATGTCCACAGTATCTCCTAAAGCAAGCACATTTTATTTCAGAAATTTAGGGTTGTATTCTTCTTTGTTCATGTCAACTTTACTACTTTCTTCTTCTCCATCTTCTTGCCTAGTACTAATCATAGCAGATGTAGTCCATTTATTTTTAGGATTAAATTTTTTATCACAAACTCCTAGCAATTCTTTCAAGGCTTCATCATCTTCAAAAAACTCCAATGATTTGTCACAAGTTGTATCAATAAATTCTAGATAATTCAAGGTGAGAGTTATTTTAGGATTGCACATGATGGTGTTAATCTTTAGTGAGGGTATCTTTGTTGCTTGCATAATCTTAGAAGGGAAATACCCCAAACCACTTTTTGTCTCTTGCATATTAGATTCTATAGGAATACAAATACCTTTTTTCTTTCTTGCCACATCCTTTTCCACTATAACCAAGTTGTTTCATGAACTCATAGCTTTTTCCATAAATTTTTTTCATTTCTTTCAAGTTTGGTGGTTGTTGATAATCTATCTCATCAAATTTTTTTGTATAAATTTTGTCTTCTTCTAAAGTAGATGAGGTAGATGCTTGTGATTTTTCTTCTAAATTTTGTGTTCATTAATATTGGTTGTTTTTTCTTTTCATCTTCTTTACCTATGTGTAACATAGATTTTGGCACCACAAGACTCTCTAACACTTCTAGGGTTTTTCACCTAAAAGGAGAGAGGTAGGAAAAAATGATAATGTTAACATTAAAGACTTAGGGGAAATATGATTAGGGATGTGAATGTGTGATTTATGTGTCTAAATGTAATGGTCTAAATAATGGAAATGGAAAATAGAAACTAACTATTAATGTAAAACCTAGATAATGTAATTATGTTTGAAAAGACATTGAGATATGCAAACATAAACTAAATGACCTAAGAAAGCTTATGAAACCAAAAAAAAATTGTAAAACTGGAAGTGTGAACCTCGGGACTAAAAAGGGATGACATGAAAGTATGGAATCTTGATAAAAAATATGCAAAAGTCAACTAGGACACTTGTGCCAATCTAGGCGACTTAGTCCAGTTTTTGAGAAAATCTGCTAGAACGAGTTTCAGACAAAAGGGTACTCAAATATACAGAAAACCCTTTTCAAGACTAGAAGTGGGACTAATTCCCCATTGATGGTGACTGAGTCCACTTTCAGGTTTCGATAAATTTGAAGGTGCAATCTATAGCCCTCGATCTACACTTCTGCTCCTGATAAGTTTTTGGACCTAAAACTACAAAATCTTGTCTATAAGTGTTCTCCAAGCCTCTTTTAGGGTTTTGACCACCTTGAAGGGATTTTAAATTTTTTTCAAGACTTTCCCACCTTTTTTATTTTCCAAATCTACACACAAGACCTGCAAATCACACTAAGAGGGGAAACTTGTTGAATGTTAGGGCATGGGGGTATGCATTGGTCAAACCCCTTTTAGATAATTAAATCAAGTGATGAAATAAGATAAGAAAGCATGAAATGTGAAGTAATGGACTTAGTACCTTTCCATGATGATTGATCTTGATTTTGTGCAACAATGGTTGATGTTTCATCCCTTGAATTCTTTAGAGAGATGTATTGATGACCTAGGATGCTCAAACCCTAGATTTCTTGAGAAGAGTGATGGATGAGAGATGAGTGAATGATGAATGAGAATTGTTAGGGTCAAAATTAGGGGAAAAACCCTTATTTATACATGTTGTACCCTAATTCCTCAAGAATACCTCATCACAAACTGACCTTAGGGTTTAGGAGACAAAATCTCATTAGAAATTCAGATTAAATTTGATTTTTATGCCACATGGGACTAAGTCATCCAAGGTGGCGACTTAGTCCACCTGGGAAAATTTAAGTGGTTGTCAGGAGTTTAAAGGTGATTAATTTTGTTTAACGGGATTGTCTTTCGAAACACACTTAAGTAGGGTCTATAAGTGCATTAAGGGGTCATTTTAACATAAGAAAGGTTTAAATTATGATGATGAAAAGAGTAATTAAGGCCTAAAATATCAAAAATAGCACAAAATTGTCCTTTTATTCAAAGGTATACAATTTTTGGTGACACATTTAGCCCCCAGTTTAGTGAGAGGATGAACTTGCTTCAAACTCACACTAAAGTAGCCAAATGGTTCCAATGTGGATGGTGAAGAATGATAAAGATGAAGAAGGCGATCAAGCCCCCAGAATTCAAGATTCTAAGTCAAATCAAGATAAGTGAAAAAGGACACATTCAAGGGTGAATGATTTGCAACAAAACAAGATTCATGATCACATGATGACAAGAACTAGAAGTAAGATAGGAATGAAAGAGTGGATCAAGCTTCAACTATTTGTCCAGCTAGTTGTGGATTAGATCTAGGGTTTTTTTCCAAAAAGAGGATGCATACTCACTCTGGGGTGATGAGACTTATGGTTGTATGTCGAGTGAGAAGGCCCAAAAGGTGGTTTGGTGATAAATCCATGCCAGTGTGTCATCTTCCCACCGTATAATGAGAAATTCATGCCATTGTGTCAGCTGCCCATTATACTAACCATACAAAATTTATCCTACTAATAACTTTGATAGGGAACCATAATGCTTTTGTAAAAAAAATTGTAAATATTATGTAAAGATTTTTTTGAATTGGATTTTTCTTTGTTTATGTGAGGTATTCTTCTTAGGGAACATTGTGCCTAATATCTCCAAGAGAGGACAAGTCAGGGTGTCAGATCACTATCCATGGGATGCCTCATTTGTATCATGCCACTTCATTTGATTGTACACTCTTTGAAGCCATCAAAGCCAATGATATCACCAAGAAGAGAATACATCACAAGAAAAAAGAGAAATCACGTCATGGAATTTTGTAAGAAGATGTCATCTATGAATGCCCCCACTTTAAAGTAGCTGCTACACCATCACTATGACAAATTTCTTTAAAGTAGCCAAGGACATAGGAAGGAATACATGAGAGCCAACTTGGAAAGCCCTATACCAATTCATATGTTTTCGAATTCAGATACATCATGAAAAGGTAGTATGTCACATGCGAGTCAACTTAAGACATGTCATCCATGTCCCAAGCTTTCTCTTGTAATTTTATGAAAGGTTAACAACTAGTCAAAAGAGATAATTGCAAGTGACATATGAGGACAAGGGTACTTAACCCCTTGCCCCCACTTAGTGCAAGACAAAGATGAGCCTGGAATGGATGATGATACGTTGCTCCTTGTGATGCAAGTAAAACATGCAATAGTGAGTGTGTTATGATCCTACAACTATTACATGACAAGGAGTAGCAACTAATGTAATTTATGTGGATAAGTAAACAAATTTTTGAAAAATTTGGCCTTGATGGTATGTTTTTTTCATATATGTGAGTGATGTCATTGTAACTTGGTTAGTGTGAAACATTGTGCTGAGGTGGGTAAAGGACAAATTCGGGTGTATTGTGAGTTTGTTGTTTGTGTGATGGTGGATAAAGAATTCTAGACGATTTTGAGGATGTTCCATGGGGTATGTAATAGGTTCATTGAATGAGGGGGGTCGAATGGACACTTGTGTATGCATAACCTCGGTGGGATTTGTTTGATGTATGTCTAAGAAAGGGAAATCGAGTATCACCATCACCGAAGGAAGACACATTACTATTGCTTGAAAGGAGTTCAACTATGATACCTTCCCTAGTAGGAGATTTCTTACCTGAGAAATACAAACTAATTGTGCTTGACATTCAAGGGTTGGTTCTTCCAAAAGAACTGCATCGTGTGTAAGGGAAGGATCAATGGTTTAATTTTGTTGTTTATGGAGGGGGGAGGAGGAGAAGGCTCTAGTTTATTGTCTATAGTCACTTTCTCTTGTGCCATATCATTCACCCTAGTAGGAGAGCTTATAATATGTTCATCATAGTCCATGGTTAGAATTGGTGAAGTAGCTTCATCACAAATATGGGAGTTAGCAAGAGAAGGACTTTTTGTTCAAAGAGGTCTTCCCAAATGGTAGGGGCATCAGGAAAAGGAGGAAGAATACTCCCATGATTCTGAATAAGGATAGCTTCTAACACAAGACTATCTTCTACGCATTGAGGGTGGATAGTAGGAGAAGGACAATTAACATGGTTATGGTTATAGAGTCTAGGTAAGGTGATGTTTAGGAAAGTGTCTATGATTTCATTTTCTTGTGCTAAAATATCTTACCAAAGGGGATGAGGAAAAGAACAAGCAAGACCGTCATGATTCTCAATTATTGTATCCTCTTTCACCAAGATACATTTGTCACTAAAAGGATAGGTATCATGAGAAGAAACTAAGTGATCATCATGGTTGCCTATGTTTGTATTTTGTTCTAACACATCATCCTCACAAATAGGAGAGATAGGAAGGGGTGGAAGTTCAAGACAAGTGTCAATGTTTTTCAGATAGTAGATTCTCATAACTAGGAATGCATTGAATGAATGATTAACATGTTTATGTATTAACTTTTTCTTGGAAATTTTGGAAAGAATTGAAACTAGCATAGTTGAAATTTAAAATGCAATGTAAATACGTAAAAGGAAATACAATTTTCGGATTTCAACAAGGTAATTTGTTGATTACACTATGCAATGATCTAAAAATGAAATGTTGCAATTGCAAAATTGAAAATGTGTAATGCATGAAATGAGCTAATTTGAGCTAAATGTAGTAAAATGCATGTTACTGAAACACAACCAATTGATACAGATAGGTGAGGGCAGCAAAAAAAAGCTTAATAATAGGGTTTTTAGCTCTGTAAAAGGTTGTTTCAGGGGTGGAAAGGGACTAAATCACCTAAAGTGGCGACTTAGTCCACCTGGGGATTTTTTGAGAATTTGTAGATTTTTTTGATGGATTTGGGTCATTTCTGTGTTGTAGGAGGCAGACCTAAGATACAAATGCAAAATTGCAGAAATTTTTAATGATTTAAGATGCAAAAATGCAACCTATATGCACTTTCACTAATACAAAATTGGAAACCCTAGAATGCAATTTAACTAATGGAAGCTAATTCTAGGACAATGATAGACTTCATATTAGAAAAGAAAGGATGCAAACATCAGGTTCACCAAAATGTAACATAGATTTTGGCACCACAAGACTCTCTAACACTTCTAGGGTTTTTCACCTAAAAGGAGAGAGGTAGGCCAAAATGATAATGTTAAAATTCAAGACTTAGGGGAAATATGATTAGGGATGTGAATGTGTGATTGGTGTGTCTAAATTTAATGTCTAGATGTTGGAAATGGAAAATAGAAACTAACTATTAATGTAAAACCTAGAGAATGCAAACATAAACTAAATGACCTAAGAAAGCTTATGGAACAAAATAAAAAAATGTAAAACTAGAAGTGTGCACTTAGAGGCTAAAAAGGGATGACATGAAGGTCTAGAATCTTGATAAAACTAATGTAGAAGTTAACTGGGACACTTGTGCCAATCTGAGCGACTTAGTCCAATTTCTGAGAAAATCTGTCAAAACGGGTTTCAGATAAAGGGTACTCAAATCTATAGAAAACAATTTTCAAGCCTTGTAGTGGGACTAATTCACCATTGAAGGTGACTTAGTCCACTTTGAAGTTTTTTTAAATCTGAAGGTGAAATCTATATCCCTCGGTCTGCACTTTTGCTCCTGATAAGTGTTTGAACTTGAAACTGTAGAATTTGGTTTGTAAGTATTCTTCAAGCATCTTTTAGGGTTTTGACCACCTTGAATGGCTTTGAAAAAATTTTGAAGACATTCCCACCTTTTCTATTTGAAAAATATATGCACAAGACCTGCAAATCTCACTTAGAGGGAAAACTTGTTGAATGTTAGGGTATGGGGGTTTGCCTTGGTCAAACCCCTTTTAGATAATTAAATCAAGTGATGAAATAAGATAAGAAAGTATGGCATGTTAAGTAATGGACTTATTACCTTTCCATGATGATTGATCTTGATTTTCTACAATAATAGTTGAAGTTTCATCCCTTGAATGCTTTAGAGAGATGTCTTCATGACCTAGGATGCTCAAACCCTAGCTTGCTTGAGAAGAGTGATGGATGAGAGATGAGTGAGTGATGAATGAGAATTATTAGGGTCAAAATGAGGGGAAAAACATGTATTTATACATGTTCCCTAATTCCCTGAAAATACCTCATCACAGGCTGACCTTAGGGTTTAGGAGACAAAATCCCTCTAGAAATTAAGATTAAATTTTATTTTTATGCTTTGGTGACTTAGTCCACTTGGGACAATATAAGTGGTTGTCAGGAATTAAAAGCTAATTAATGTTGTTTAATGGGATTTTCTTTTGAAACACACTTAATTAGGGTCTATAAGTGCATTAAGGGGTCATTCTAACATAAGAAAAGGTCAAATTATGATGATGAAAAGAGTAATTAAGGGCTAAAATACCAAAAATAGCACAAAATTGTCCTTTTATTAAAAGGTATACAATTTTTGGTGACACGCTATGATTATGTACTCTCCCATAAATGAGGGTTTGAATTCTAAGGAACCCCAATCATCATCCAATAATTTTCACACTTTTTTCGTCTCTTGATTTTACTCTTTCATAGGTTATATGTTTGATGTTGGAATTAATGTGGTCAAAGGACTTATCATTCCTTTTTCAAATTGTAAGAAAATTTTAGGCTCATGGTCTATTTAAAATTTTTATACCTTGTTGTTATAGACATATTTCAAGATTTGATGAAGAGTTGAAGGCACTGCATGCATCTCATGAATCCATTGTCTTCCTAAAGAAGATTGTATGAAAGGTCATGAGGAATAACATGAATAGGAGTTTGTAAGGTAGCCTTTCTGATTATAATAGGTAAAATAATCACACCAAGTGGTTGCTTTCCTACATTTTCAAATCCTCGAATTGATAAGTAGTCAGGTTCAATTTTTTATTTATCCACCCCCAGTCTATCTAAAAGCTTCACGTTGCACACATTAACACTTGAGCCATTATCGACAAGGGTTCTTTTTATTCCTATTTTATTGAATTTGGCTACTATCATATGAAGGCATCATTTCTTTTTCTCATCTCCACGGGAGGTATTTCATGTTGATGAAAGGTAATTTCTACATTAATTGTATGCATTCCTTGTATTAGAGCTACCACATCATTTGCATTTGTATTAGGAGGGATCACAACTTTTTGTAAGGTTGTTTGAAGAATTTTGTGATAATTAGGAGAGTTTTGAATCAAATCCCATAGGGATATTTTCATAGGAGTATTGTTAAGTTTTTCAAAAATATCATACTCCTTTCCACTATTCAAAGGAAAACAAGGGACACTAGGAAAAATAGAGTTGGGTAAAGGTAAGGATGTTGAGTTTGTTTGTTTTGGTTGTGGGTTTTTTCTAGTGTTATTTGTATGAGAAATGGTATCTTATGACTTGATTATTGCAAAACATTTTTCTTAGGTGGTTTAAGAGTGTAAACAGGTTTGATTTGAGTTTGAGGTTTGTGTGGAGGTGGGTAAAGGATAAGTTGAGGTTGAATCACATTAATGTCTCTTGGTTTTGGTTTTTCATGACAAGCCTTAGTGGATGAACTTTGTGAGATGAAAGCTTGATGGGCTTCATCTAACATGTCAAATTCATCACTACTAAAAGGCTTGAGGGTTAGGTTAACTTGGAAGAAGATATTTGACATAGTCAAATAACTATACTTTCTCCAAGTGGCTTAACTGTTTGACTTTGTTTGGGGTTTTATTTTCAAATGTATGGAAAATGTAATTTAATCTAATGGAACTATGAAATAGTACAAAAAATGAAAAATACAAAATCAAATTATATCCACAATGGAAATGAATGTAATTTTTTCTACTTCTAATGATTTGAATGTAACAGAAAGTATGCAAACTGAAACAGAAAGTTTTTAGCAAATAGAAGCTAAAAACTATGGAATTTAACTCTATAAAATGCAATGTGAAATCTTCACTAGGACTGACTCACCCAAGGTGGCGACTGAGTCCCAGTGAGTTTTTTTCAAAAAAATTCAAAAAAAATCAATTGGTTTTTATTCTTTTTATGTAGTATGATCCGAATCCTAAGTGAAAATGCAGATTTTGTTTGATTTTCAGTGATTTAAGATGCAAAAATGTAAGCTATATGAACTTTTCACTAATGCAGAATTTGAAGCCCTAGAATGCCAATTAATTAGTGCAAACCTTAATGCAATGTTAATGAAATAAATATCTAGGATGATAATGCACTCCAAATCAGAATTATGATTTTCTAAATGTAGGTTCACCAAAATGAAATGTATAAAAATGGGTTAGGATGCTTTTGTATGGTTGAGGACATAGAGGATGCCCACTTCCCAATTTCATTCAAGGATAACCCTAGAGATCTCAATGCAAAGGAGAAAGATATCTTGAAATAGGGTTGTCCTAGGGGTTGAATATATACTAATGAGGGGTTCACCACCAAGCTAGAGCTTGGAAAGAAAAATTAAATGTAAGATGAAATACTAAACCCTAGTTTAATGCAAACTTTAACTAAATGACCTAGAAATGTAAATAAAACATATTAAAAAATTGCAAGATGAAATGTGTGCACCTGGGAATCTGAAGTAGACTTGAATGAGTTATGAAACACTTAAAATTTTGAGTTTTTGACCTATTGGGACTCATTCACCAATCTAGGTGAATCAATACTAGATCAGGTTTTTTGTACAGGAACAAGTTTCGAGGAAAAGGGTATTTGAATCTGTAAACAAATATAAAAAACACTTGTAGTGGGACTCATTCACCACTTCTAGAAAATCAGTCTCAATCCACTTTTTTGAAAATTCAAAGTTCAGATTTGTGCTCCAACATCTTCCCTTACCTTCCAAAATTATTTCTAGATCTAAATCTAAGAAAATACCTATTAAATAGAATATAGAATTGATTTTCTTATCATGGGGGGTTTGCGTTGGTCAAAACCCTAGTTTTGTAATTAAACCTTGATGGAAATAATGAAATATGCATGTAAAGAGGAATGTAAACCCTAACCTTAAGTGTGTCTAAGATGACAAAATCTGAAATGCAATGCAACCCTATTCTAATGTGTAAGAACAAAATGCATGAATGAAGTTTGAAGATGAATGACTCACTTTGAGAGATCTCTAATCACCCAAATGAGCCCCAATAATTCTTTTACCTTCGTTAGGTTGAATGTAGATTGATAATGGAGGATGGAATCACCTAGGAAACAAGTCCTTAGGCTTGGCTTGATGGTTAGTTGCATTTGCCTAACCTAGAATCCATCATGATTCACTATAGACAACCATGATCGACCCTTAACAATGCTATATCTTGAATGAAATTGAGCTTGAAGACCTACAAAAACACTTTAATGTTTCTCCAAGACTTCAACTTTGCTTGCTTTTAAAACTTGAATGCTCTTGTGAAAGAATGTTTGAAGATTCTTGATGCTAGTCTCTTGAAATTTCTCTTGAAAATGCTTTCTTAGATGAAAAAAGTGACTTAGAAGCTTGCTTATATAGCCATTAACACCTAATTTACCGTTATTTAGATATCAAAAGTCAACATCAACCAAAAATTTGAATTAAAAAGCTTATTTTAGTGCTCAAACCCTAAAATCCCCAAATGGGACTCATTCGCCCAAGGTGGTGAATGAGTCCCACCCTAGATTTTTGGGGTGGGTTTTTTAGAATTTTTTATGTTTTAGATTATTTTGTCAAGTTTTTAGATGAAATAAGCCATAGATCCAAACTAAAAGGTCTTAGTGACCTATTAATGATGAGTTAAAGGATAATTAATGTAGGGGCACTAAAATAGGTCCATATTAAATGAGAAATTTCCCTATCTCCAAGAAGGGGGGTCAATTTCCATCATTACAAAGTCTATCACATTCCATGTGTAGATTGATGGACAAATTAAAATGGGAAATATGGTGATAATTCATCTTCTTAGGGTGTAAAAATTCAAAAATTATTTCACTTGGTATCAAATATTTCTCTTCATTTAACAAACTACAATAAAGATCTGCATATCTCTACTAAACATGTTGTCTTTTAGGTCTACTTATATTTCCAACTTCTAGCATCCATTGAAGTATCTTACCTTATTTTTTAATAATAACAATAATTCCTTCAACTCAAAAGGAAGTTAACAAATTTATTTCCCTCAACTCAGCTCAATGCCCCTCTTTTTCCCTTAAAAAATTATGGAGGTATTCTATATTTGTCAAACATCATGTTGGATCTTAACTCCCTTTTGCATGATGGAGATTTGATCAATTTAGACCTCGAGGGCAGCTCGTTCACTTGGTCTAATAAATAGGTACCTGGTACAATCTTATTAAGGTTTGGCTTGATCAATGTTTGGTTTATACCAACTAGGATACCTCTTCCCTCTCCTTGTCTTCTCTCATTATAATTGGCTTGGATCATACCCCATTAATCCTAAGTTGGAGAACTCCCCCCTGAGGCTAAAAGGCCTTTTCATTTTGAATTAATTTGGGTATACCAACCTTTGTTCAAGGACCTTCTTTCCACTTGGTGGAGATTTCATGGATATGGCTATGTGATGTACAATCTAGCTTTTAAACTAAAGAGTCTCAAGTGCAATCTCAAAGATTGGAGCAAGAGTTGTTTTGGTAATATTTTTGTAAAGAAAAAAGCTCTCAAAGATCAACTTCAATAGGTTCAAAAAGAGTTGGAATCTAGCTTCTAGGTGGATCTTTCTATTTAGGAAATTACCTTGCTCAGTAAAATTCATAACATTATTGAGAAAGAGAAGGTTTATTAGAAACAACGATCTAGGAACCAATGGCTCTGTGAGGGGGATAAAAACTCCAAATTCTTTCACATGACGGCGTCAAGACACAAGAAGAGGAATACTATATTTGAGTTTATCCTTGAAGATGGATCCATTTTGACTAATGAGGAATATTTGGCTCATGTTGGTGTTTATTTTTTCCATAACCTCTTCAACCCACTTCTAATGGAGTTTTTGGCAGGTGACATCCTTAATGTTATCCCCCTAGCTCTAGCTTAGTACAAGGTTATGTCTATGGAATGGGGTTCTCTAGTGGATGAGATTCATGAGGTTGTGTTTTACCTTATCATTTATAAAGCTTCTGGTCCAAATGATTTTCCTCCTTTCTTTTTTGAGATGTTTTGGGATATTGTTGATCAAGACGTCATGACTATGGTGACTGAATTTCTCTGCACTGGTAAAATCCTTAAATAATTCAATAACACTTTCATTGTTCTCATTCCTAAGCATATGAGGACCAACAAGTTGACTTTATTTAGGCCTATTATCCTTGATAACATATTTTACAAAATCTACTCTAAGTTGTTGGTCAATCGCATTAAACCCCATTTGAACAAACTAATACATCCTACTCATAAAGGCTTTGTGACATGGCGGTAGATAACTAATGTTATTATGTCGGTGCATGAAACCCTTAACTCCATGGAAAATAGAAGAAAAGAAATCATGGCTCTTAAGTTAGATATTTCCAAAGCTTACGCCAAGGTATCTTGGGATTTCCTTTATGAAGCCTGCAAGTTTGGTTTCTCTAGTAAATTTTTGAAACTCATTCAGGGTTGTGTTACCTCCCCTAAATTCTCAATGATTGACAACGGCACGGGCTGCAAGGTTTTTTTTGGATTCTGGTGGAATTCATGAAGTGGACCCTTTATCCCACTATCTCTTCATTATGATGGTTGAAGTCCTTGGTCATAATTTTAAATGCAAAGTTTTGAATGGCTCCCTAGTGGATTTTTCCCCTTCCCCTATGTCTCAATCGATCTCACATCAACAATTTTTTGATGAAATGATCTTTTTGGGGGAGTCCAATCTAGATGAGGCTAAAGTTGGATGGATACTCTTGAGAAATTCATTACACCCTCAAGGCAGATCAATTTTACTAAAAGTGATATCTTTTTCTTGAATTTTAACCTTTCTCTTCAAGCCAAGATTTTAAGAACTCTCAATTATAGACCCTTCCCCTTCCCTCAACATATCTGGGCATGCTACTTACTATTGGTAAAGTGGAAAATGCGGTCTAGTCTACTCTCCTAGAATGGATCCAAAGGAGGATCCTTGTGTGGAAGAGGGCTCTTCTTAGCAATGTTGGTAAGCTTCTCCTTCTCAAGACCACCCTTCAAATTTTACTTGTGTACCTAATGTTTCTATTTTTATACCCACTCCATGGTTGAAGAAATTTGAACAAATCCAACATAGATTCCTATGGTCAAGGACCAAGGAAAGGAGTAGGTTCTCTCTAGTGAATTGGAATACAGTGTGCTCTAGGAAATGTTATGGAGGTTTGGACTTGAGAAAAAAAAGATTAATGAATATGGCACTTAGAACGAAAATTTCTTGGAACCTTTTGAACAATCAATTGGAATGGATTTCTATTCTAGGGAACAAGTATTTGTAGGGATTTGATTGCCTCTCTCTACTAGACAATGGATCTCTCCATCATGGTTTTGTGATCTGGAATAACCTCTTAAAAATTAGTAATTTACTCTCTTTAGGCTCCTCTTGGTTGGCTAGATCAGGTACCTTGGTCTCTTTCTGGGATGATAGATGGTTGTCCTTGCTAGCTCTTGGTCTCCATATTTTTTTGTAGGTGGTTTGATTAAACCTCCATGTTTGACTGGGACTTAAGGTCTCTGATTACTTAGATTCCTTTGTTGATCCACCTAGATGGAAGGTTGACCCCAATTGGTTTGACCCCCCCTTCAATTGGTTGTTGAAGAACTTCTTAGAACAATCAGGAATCATAATTTATTTCCCTCTAACTTCTTGGACTCGTTGGTTTGGATGACTTCCAAAGATGTCATGTATATTTTTAGGACCACCTACAATATCCTTTCTAGCTCATGGAACCCTATGTTTGATTGGATGTGGCTATTGAGAGGAAATTCCCTACCTAAAGTCAAATTCTTTTCGTAGACTGTTTGTCACAAAATGATCCTCACTCTAGATAACTTACCAAAAAAAAAGATTACAACTTGGGAATTGGTGTTTTTTGTGTGAGAAAAAATTTGAGTCCATCTCCCACTTGATTTTCCATTTTTTTTACTCCTAGCAGGTTAGGCAAAAAATCCAATCTCTTCAAAGTTTGTTGGATCTGGTAGAGGGATGTTCATGATATTCTAGATAGTTGATCCACCAAGTATCTTACCCTATGGTTGTTGATCTTTGGTGGCAATATTTGTTCTTCATCGAGTGGGTGCTCTAGAAGGAGCACAATAATAGTCTTCAAAAAAAAAATCCCCGTGGTTGGTGGTGGGAAACAAGATTATCAATCAGGTTGTCGAGATGATTTCAGCTATCTCCTACAAGCACAAAATAAATCATAATACTCTAGAGGTTGATCTATTGCATTTACTTGGAATCTTCCAGAGGCCCTTAATACCCTCAATTCTCTTATCATGTTGGACAGGCATAGTACTCCTTGGTCCCCCCCTCCCCCGAGCCTGGTTGGTTGAAGCTCAACTTTGACGGCTCTACCAAACCTAACCCAGGTTGGTCGGGTGGGGGTGGGAACATCCATGACCTCAAGGGGAAATTAATTTTGGCTTATGTGATCAACTTGGGGGTTCAATCATCTAGCTTTACTAAGGTGGTGACGGCCTTCCACAACATACAAGTTGCCACACAAGCCAAGATTTCAAATTTTTTTATAAAAGGAGATTCTAGAAACATGACTCTCTTGCTGATAGGGAAAGCCTTTCCCTGTGACCCTCCAGGATTCCATGTCCTCAGCTTGCAATCTCATGATTTCCCTAATAAACTATAGTGTTAATTGCATGTATATAAATGATAATTAATTTGTTGATGCATTATCAAATCTTGGATCCTTTATTCCAAATTTAGTAATATGTAATAATATCATCGATATCTCAGGTCAAGTGCTCAAATTAATTCAACATGATGTTAAAGTATTTTCAAAATGAGATTGAGCTAGATACAATGTCAACTCTTAGTGATAGTTGGCATGCTCCTCTATTATGGAAAATTAAATCTACTAATCCATCTTTTCATATATACATTTACTTATGGCTTTGGTTTTCATATAGCCATTTCTATAGTTTGTATTACCTTTCTCTAAAATTTATGATTTTAGCGATGGGAGGTGATCTAGTTCAGGATGAACCCACTAGTTGTGAGGGATGGAAGTAGGACAAGGAGGTTTGGGCCATTCTGGAATGGGGTAAGTTGGATTTTTTTTGGAGGGTATGCAGAGGCATGACCCCAATATTTATGTGGTGTTCGCTAATTCTTGGGTGAATGGCACTATTATTGTTGAAGGGATTTCCTTCATTATCATTGTTGAGCTAATTATCGAGGTGATAAGGCTCTCTCTAAAGGGGTTTTCATTCCTCGTAAGTCAAAAGGCCATTACCAGAAAGACATGAAACAATTTTTAAAAGAGGGGGAGAGGGTGAAAAAATTGCAAAATGGATTTAACTATGTGGACCTACCTAATGTTTGGAACAAAATTGTAGATGTCCTCATGAGGTATGTCATGCTCGAGGGGCAGTTCTACCACTTTCATGCTCATCTTTTCCCTATGCTTAATCATCTTAGGTATAATGTTAAAATGAACTTTAACTTTTGTCTTATGTCCTCGCTTGAGCAATCTGTTAGAAATATCTAACCTAAATGCAAGAAATGACCCATCCACGAAGGCCTTATTTATTGTCCCTACAAATTTCATTATACACTATTACCCTCCCCTTCCACTATTCGAAAGAACACTCTGAGCATTCATGACCCCACCAATCCCTTTGTGGACCCAACCCCCTCTACTATCCTAGATGAAACCCCTCTTGTCATTCACCATAGCACTCGAGCATGGGGTAAAGCCCTTGTTAATGAAAAAACCCCTCTCGACCCCATCAAATGCACCCCTTTGTTAGAACCCATGCCTATTTCTACTTTTGGTTCAGAGGAGTCCGACAACTTGAATGACGATGAGTCATGGAACCCCACCTTGGCCAACTCTCCTATACACTCTTATGCTCATGCGAACATTTTTTATGTCCCCAACACCCCCTATTTTTAACTCTAGCCTTCAAAATTCTTCCAATTTGTGCATCAATCTAGAGGAAACTGAAAGTAAACCTAGGTCAATTCATGCCTCTAATGACCCCCTCTATTAAAAATTCAATTAAATCTCAGAGAAAATTAATGTCTAGAAGGATATCATGAAGTGGCTCTTGGGTCAACTGGTAACGCCTAAAGAAAGATTCCAAATTCTAGAAGGCAAGGTTCAGGAGCAGTAGGTCTCATAGTTGAGGGAGGTGGAGAACAAGGGACACTAGGACATGATTGCCTCTCTGGCCAAGTCTTTCGAGAGGTGGGTGATTTGGGAGAAGGCATTGGAATATTTGTGTGCCATTGTTGGTACTGAGGAAGATAAAAATAATTTACTAACTAATATTTATGTTATCCATCAAAACCAGGAGAAAACCATGCAATGCCTTAGGGTCATCACTGATTATAGTAAACAAACCATGATGAACACTGCCCTCACCCTTCACTTTTTTAGGATGAATTAAGGAAATACTAGGGGAAATGGGTTGCATATGATGGACCAAAGGATGTGCATATGTAGAAAAAGAAAGTTAAAATGGTGGATACCTCAACTCATGATGTCACAGTGAATACTGAAGCCATTCAGCATGGGCCTCTGACTTTCAAAAATAAGCTCCAAAAATTTTTCGTAGGAATAGAATACAATCATTGGTCTCAATTTTTTAGGAGACCTTGGGAGACCTATAGGTGTCTTGTGGTCTTGTGCTAGTTTTGGTTTCGTGTGCTTCCTTTGTTGTTTTTTTTTTATCAAACTATTTAAGTTTAAGTTTATGTTTTAGTTTCTAGCTTTCTCACTTCTAATGAGTTCCTTGGTTTCCTCTATGGTAGTTTTATAATGGGTAATAGCCCTTCCAGTTTTAATCTAATCAAAATAAATGTATTTATCATTAAGAACATTCAACAATAAGTGTGGACTATTCTATAAATTGAAATAGAAACATTAAGAACCACACACCTTTCATATTACTTATTATTTTAGTCAAACCTATCAAAATAAGTATTTGTTGATTTTAGCCAAACCTATAGAAAGAAATATTCTACCTTGTTATTATCCCTACACCATCACCAATCAAGTATGAGAACACTTTTAATATTCATATATCTTTCTACCTCATGTTATATCTAGTATTCAATGTAAAGCTCTTGTGCCATTATTTTCCACCTATGTTGAACACATCACATGCTACAAAGACTTCAAAAATTAGATATCAATCTAAATTAAGCCCTAATACCATGGAAAAATGAGAATGTTAACAAGAGATACCTCTCATTTAGATCAGTAAATAAAGTCAAGGGTGTTCCTTTGAAAATGATTTATTAAATAAAATCAAGTGCATTCCTATGAAAAATAGTTAATAGAAATGAATTTTTCAAAAACAAAAAAATACATATTTTATCGTGCAACACATACAATTAGGACCATTTCTCTTCTAAAATGGGTAGCTAATCCAAGATAATATAGGTTTACTAAATCTTAGTATTTCTTGAAAACCTCTCCATTATTTTCTATGGGTTCTTCATCCTACTGAACACCCATGTGTCAAACCCCAATTTTTAACTTGTTTTCCATAATTATCTAAAAACTAAGAAACAATCATCAACTATTATAAGTTTGAACTTTAATTTTTCTATATACTAATATAGATTTTTATTCATTATAGAGATACTATTAAGAAGAAACAATCATCAACTATTATAATTTGCACTTTAATTTTTCTATATATTAATGTATATTTATATATTAATATAGATTGTTATTCATTATAAAGATATTGTTAAGAGGTTGTAAGAAACATAATTATCCATATTATTTGTTCCCACAAATAATGTATTAACATAATATAACTTTACTATTCTTATAAAAAATTGTAGGAAACATAGTCATCACATATTTATTCCCATATTGAACTTTACTATTCAATTATACATTAGTAATAAACTGGTATTCAAGTGGTATATCCCTATATAAGAATATTGTATTGAAATTTACTATTCAATTCAAATCATTGAACTTTACTATTCAATTCAAATCTTGTTTGATTCTCAATCCATATCCTAAATATTGTATTGTATTGAACTCTACTATTCAATTATACATTTTTAATAAACTGGTATTCAAGTTGTGTATCCCTACATAAGAGTGTTGTATTGAACTTTACTATTCGTATCAAATCTTGTTTGATTCTCAATCCATATACTAAGTGGTTTGTAGTTAATTAAACTTTACACATGCTTCTCGCCCTTATTTAAAATTGAAAGTACAATTTTGATATAAAAATGCATACCCTAAACTTCTAGATTCTCAACCGACACACTTCTAATTAACCATTGCCCACTATATAAACAAACACAAAATATTTTACAATCCATTGCCCACTATATAAACAAACACAAAATATTTAAATTGCAACTTATAGTATTAAATGTTGTATAAAAGAAAAACTCCCCAATCCATTTTAAATTATACACCATCGACTAAAAAGCACTAAAACATCGTCTAAAGAGCAATAGATCAAATTTTAAATTTAACTATTAAATTTGAAAAGACGATATAGAGATTTGCATAATTGTTATTTCGCATGTCTTCCAACTTATTCATAATCTTAAATATTCGATCAAAGCTCCAAATATACAAATCACTTCCATAAGAAGAAGATGAAACCAAGACAAAGCACAAATAATCTCACACTAACACTTCATTGTGTCAAATATAATAATAAGAAATCAAAACTAAGTACCCCAGCCAATTCCTTAATTTTAAAAAATATAATTTATACATTAATCTAAAAGAAATAATTTGATTGTTTTATAATAAATGTCTATATATATACCCACAACATCGAATTCCAAGTCTCTACACATTTGTATTTTATTCATTTCGCCAATATGTCCATGAAAGAACTTATTTATTAGTTTTCAATATATAAAGCTCTTCAATCATAATAATAAAAGAACTTATTTATTTCTTTTCAATATTTAAAGCTCTTCGTTCATAGTAATGTATTTATTGAAGAATTGAATAAAAACTATGTCGAATTTTCTCATCTTTTCTATATTTAAAGCTCTTCAATCAGAGTAATGTAGTTATTGTAAAATTAAATAAAAACTTTGTTGGATTTTCTCATCTTTTCAATATTTAAAGCTCTTCAATCAAGGTAATGTAGTTATTGTAAAATAGAAGTTTGAAAAATTATTGGATTTTCTCATAAATGCATGACTTAGTAAGGCCTCCCTGAACAAGGACGGACTTCTATCAGCATGTGGAAGGATTTCAAGCTTTAAGCGTGGGAATTGCAATAAAAAGGTGGTTATTAAAACTTTGGAGTGTCCCCAGGCATGACCTGTAAAGGAAATCCGATATGCTCAACCCAATGTTCCAAATTGTTTGCTTTGAGGGAGCATTTGCTTGCTTCGCCTATTAGGATTTGACCCAACTCCCACGCCTCTTTCTTGCCTTTTCTGTGCAACCGCATTGACCAAGTCTTCCTCCTGGGGTATCACGGTGTCCATCGCTCTACCGCGGTCTCCTTCTGGCTTGACCGCAGTAACGTGGTTAACCGCTAGGCGACTGTTACCACTCTACCATGGTGACTCTCCTAACCAGGTGTGGTACCGCGATAACTGTCAGCACTTCTCTCCCCGACCGTCTATGCAGTTACTGCTCTACCACGGTCTATTCGCTTGCCACCGACGGTAACGTGGTGCCCGTCTCAAGCTATTTATTGTCCATCTCTAGGTGGTTACTGCGACCACCGCAGTCTATTTCTTAATCGCAGTGGTAGTGTGGTAGCTCTTTCCTTGTTGAGCGCGTAGTTACCACGGCCATCGCGGTCTCTTCAAAAACCACAGCGGTAGCATGGTGATTGACAGTGTTTGGCTTTTTTGAGCTGTGTTGTTATGTATGGTGTGCGCTGGTACTTTGATAGGATGTTTTGTCATGTATAAAGGACAAATTTTTAATTCGACTTCATTATGTTTAGGACATATAACTATTGGCATTTTTATGACATTTAAAGTTCGTATTTATTTCATCTTGGGCCTAAATCTTTTATATACGGGGATATATTTTTGTAATCGATGATAGTGAATATAATATATTTTTCTCTGAAGTAGCAAAGGTGGTTAATGGCTATTCTGTGTTAAATTTTTGTGTGTATGAAATATTATCTCTGCTATTTCCTTCACGTGGTATCAAAGCCTAAGGTTAGTTGTAGAGAGTTTGTAAATCATGGCAGCAAGTACAAGCTTGAGTAATCCCCAAATTCCACAGTTGAATGGAAAGAACTATGACTACCGGTCAATAACAATGAGAGCATTGTTTTGTTCACAAGATTTATGGGAGTATGTAGAGAATGGGTTTCTAGAACCGACAGATGCAGCAGCATATAATGCCTTGACACAAGCAGAGAAAGATTTGTTGAAGGATAACAAGAAGAAGGATTCAACTGCTCACTTCTTCATTCTACAAGGTGTACATGAAAGTATTTTTCCCATAATATTAGCCACTACCAAGTCTAATCAAGCTTGGGACATTTTACAGATTGCATATCAATGAATGGACAAAGTAAAAACTACAAAGTTGCAAATACTGAGAAGAGAGTTTGAGACTCTATTTATGAAAGAAAATGAATCTGTAGGTTCATATTTTACTCAAATAATGCAACTGGTAAACCAGATGAGAACACATGGACAGACACTAGAAAATGTCAAAGTTATAGAAAATATTTTAAGAAGCTTACCCACAAGATTTGAGTCAATTGCAATCACAATAGAAGAGACAAAGGATCTCACATAGTATTCAATTGATGAGTTATATGCTTCACTAATTTCTCATGAGCACAGACTCAGCAGAATAGCAAACATGTCATTAGAGCATGCATTCAAGTCACAAGCTTCAATTGACCAAAGAAGAGGCAAAGGTATGATAAATCTCAAGTTCAATGCCATTACTACAAAAATTTTGGCCATTACATGAATGAGTGTAGAAAGAAACAATATGAAATGAGTAGACAAAATGAAAACTTTTCTAGAGAGAGTCAAGACAATAGACCTGATAAGAGCACAATGTTTTTAGCTTGTAATGTAGCTCAAGCTAGTGAGAAAGAAGTTTGGTTTTTAGGTTCAAGTTGTAGTAATCATATGATAGGGAATTTAGATCTATTCACAAGTCTAGATGAGAATATTAAGTCAGATGTCACCCTGGGTAATGACAACAAAGTGTCAGTTAAAGGAAAAGGGAATGTTAATATTCTAACCAAGCAAGGGGAGAAAAAATATATTTCTAATGTTTATTTTGTGTCTGGTCTTAAACACAATTTGATGAGTGTAGGATAGTTAATTCAAAAGGGTTATAGAGTGTCTTTCAAGAATGGGTTATGCACTATTTTAGACAAATACCCAAGTGACCAGTTAATTGCAAAAATTCATATGACAAACAATAGAATGTTTCCTTTGAGAATACAGCTAGCTTTGAGTACAAACTTTGCACAAGCACAAGAGGTATCAACTGTTATTCAGACTGTCTTTCAGGCAGAGGTAAAGGATGAGAACTGGCTTTGGCATTTAAGATTCGGTCATTTAAATTTTGGAGGTTTGAATTTGCTTCATAGGAAGAACATGGTAAAGGGAATTCCATTAATTCAAAAACCAAAGAGAGTTTGTGAAGGTTGCATACTTGGAAAGCAACATAGAGAGTCTTTCCCATCAGGGAAATCCACTAGAGCAAAATCCCCATTGGAAATAGTTCATTTAGATTTGTGTGGTCCAATGCAGACACCTTCAATAGGTGGTAGTTTCTATTTTCTGACTTTTATAGATGATTATTCAAGGAAGACATGGATGTATTTTCTGAAATAGAAAAGTGAAGTTTTTAATTTCTTTTGTCAATTTAAATCTTTAGCTGAAAAACAGAGTGGTTGTTTCATCAAAGTGCTTAGAATAGATAAAGGAGGTGAATACATATCAAGAGAATTCTTAAATTTCTGCAAAGAGCATGGAGTAAACAAACAGCTCACAACAAGATACACACCTCAACAAAATGGTGTAGCTGAAAGGAAAAACAAAACCATAATGGAGATGGCTAGAAGTATGTTAAAAGCCAAGCACTTAACAAATGAATTTTGGGCTGAAGCTGTATCTTGTGCAGCATATATCATGAACAGATGCCTTACAAAAAGTGTGATGAATATTATCCCTAAAGAAGCATGGTCTGGTAAAAAGCACAGTGTGTCTCACATCAAAGTTTTTGGATGTGTTTCATATGCACATGTTCCTGAATAGTTGAGAAGAAAACTTGACAATAAAGGAGAGAAATGCATTTTTGTTGGATATAGTGAAGAATCAAAAGCATACAAACTGTTTAATCCATCAACCAAGAAAGTAATAATCAGCAGGGATGTCCAATTTGTTGAAGATGAAGCATGGGATGGAAGCAAAGAAAATACAGTCAATGTTACAGTCAATATCCCTCAAGATGAGAATGAAAATACAGTTCAAACTAATGCACCTATTGTTCCAATTCAACCTCAAGCAAGTGGTCAACAACAGACACAGCAAGTAATACAAGAGCAGCAATAAGAGGACTGTAGACGCCAACCACAGCAAGAATTTCTGGCACAGGACCTTCAAGTCCACATTCTGCAGATTCAAGTGACTTATCAAATCCAACTTTGGCTAGCATGAGGAGGCAGAAAATCAGAAGCATGTCTGATATTTATAATCAAAATGAAGGTGAGAGCAATTCACAACAGCTTACACTTTTTGCATTTTACTCACAAGCTGAAGATCCAATTCATTATGAAGATGCAATCAAGGAAGAAAAATGGTTAACAGCAATGGATGATGAGATAGATTCAATAGAAAATAATCAGACATGGGAATTGCAAAGTCTTCCAAAAGACAAAGATGTCATAGGTGTTAAATGGATTTATAAGACTAAGTTGAATGCAAATGGAGAAGTGCAAAAGCACAAAGCAAGACTGGTGGTAAAAGGTTATGCTCAACAACCTGGAATAGACTACAATAAAAATTTTGCACCAGTTGCATGTCTGGACATAGTTAGAATGATATTGGCCTTAGCAGCACAAAAAATTTGGTTAGTTCACCAGATGGATGTCAAATCAGCATTCCTCAATGGCTATCTAGAAGAGGAATTTTACATTGAATAGCCACCAGGATATGAGATATCAGGACAAGAAGACAAAGTTTACAAACTGAAGAAGGCATTGTATGGTATGAAACAAGCCCCAAGAGCTTGGTATAGCAGAATTGACAATTATTTCACAAATAATGGATTTACTAGATGTGATAGTGAACCAACATTGTATACTAAGGTGAATGATGAAAGTAAAATTCTGATCATATGCCTGTATGTTGATGATTTGATCTTAACTGGAAATCTGTCAATTGAAATGTTCAAAGCAGCAATGATGAAAGAGTTTGAGATGATAGACATGGGACTGATGAAGTATTTTATGGGCATTGAAGTAACACAGAATAAAGATGGTATTTTTATCTCATAGTCTAAATATGCTAAGGATGCTTTAAAGAGATTCAATATGATAAATTGTAAGTCATCACCTACTCCAATGGTGACTGAACTGAAATTGAGCAAAGAAGACAAAGGCTCAGATGTTAATCCAACTTTATACAAATAGCTAGTTGGGAGCTTAATGTATCTGACAGCCACAAGGCCTGATATAATGTATGCAGTCAGTTTGATTTCTAGATTCATGGAATCACCCAAAGAATCACAGTGGATGGTTGGAAAGCGAATTCTAAGATACATCAATGGAACAAAGAACTATGGTCTTCAGTATTCTAGAACAGATGATTTCAAATTAACAGGTTATACAGACAGTGACTATGCTGGGAGCATAGATGACAGAAAAAAGCACCTTTGGCTATGTTTTTCATTTTGGCAATGGTGTTTTTGCATGGGCTTCAAAGAAACAGCCTATTGTCACCTTATCTTCAGCTGAAGCTGAATATGTTGCAGCAACCAGTGCATCATGTCAAGCAGTATGGATGAGGCGAGTTCTGAAAGAGATTCAAAATGAACAAGTTGAAGCTACAAAAAAAAATTGTGACAACAATTTGGCCATTGCATTGTCAAAGAATCCTGTATTTCACAAAAGGAGCAAGCATATAGATACTTGGTTTCACTTCATCAGGGAGTTGATTAACAATGGAGAAATTACGTTGAATTTTTGCAGATCAAAGGAGCAACAAGCTGACATATTCACAAAAGCTTTGGGTCGTGATAATTTCATTCTTCAAAGGCAGCGAATTGGCATTCAAGAACGCAGAAGTTATGATCAGGGGGAGTGTTGGCCCAACTCCTGCGCCTCTTTCCTGCCTTTACCTTGCAACCACACTAACCAAGTCTTCCTCCTGCGGTATCGCGGTGTCCACCGCTCTACCGCAGTCTCCTTCTAGCTTGACCGCGGTAACGTAGTTAACTGCGAGGCAACTGTTACCGCTCTACCGCGGTGACTCTCCTAATCACGTGCAGTACCACGGTAAGCGTCAGCGCTTCTCTCCCCGACCGTCCATGCAGTTACCGCTCTACCGCAGTCTGTTCGCTTGCCGTCGGCTGTAACGCGGTGCCTATCTCAAGCTGTTTGTTGTTCGTCTATGGGCGGTTACTGCGGCAACCGCGGCGGTAGCTCTTTCCTTGTTGAGCGCGCAGTTACTGCAGCCACCACAGTCTCTTCAAAAACCGCAGTGGTAGCGCGGTGGTTGACGGTGTTTGACTTTTTTGGGCTGTGTTGTTTTGTACGGTGTGCATTGGTAGTTTGATAGGATGTTGTCATGTCTAAAGGACAAATTTTTAATTCGAATTGATTATGTTTAGGACATATAACTGCTAGCATTTTTATGACATTTAAAGTTTGTATTTATTTCATCTTGGGCCGAAATCTTTTATATACGGGGATATATTTTTGTAATCAATGATAGTGAAGATAATAATAGTGAATATAATATATTTTGCTCTAAAGTAGCAAAAGTGGTTAATGGCTATTCTGTGTTAAATTTTTTTGTGTATGAAATATTATCTCTGCTATTTCCTTCATGACCTTCCTGCAAGCTTAGAAAAAATCTTTCCTCTCAAGTCGAATATAAGTGCTTATATATAAAATATCTTATGTTCATATAATGTCATTGCCAAGGCAACTAAATAATCAACCCAAGATTTATTTTTCTTCAAAAACCAGCTTGAGTTTCCATTACATGTCAGAAAAATTTACAATTAAACGATGAAGCAACTGCATACATCATTGTTTACCTCAAAGAGTATATCTTAACAAAGAGCACGACAACCCTTGGTTAGAAAAACAGTAGCAAAACTTTCTTAAGATTGCTTCTGTTAGATATTTTTTGTGGGTATTTAATTTACATCAGACGTCTTTTGAAAGGTCCAGTGGTGGCCTGATATGTCCTCACTAGGAGCCCCACTCCTATACCTACTCCAAGGCATATTCCTAGCCCTATTCCCATGCCTACCCTTACACCTGCATTAAACCATGATAACTCTCCTTCTTCTCCCTCAACATCCAACCCTTCATTGCAGTAAAATGCTTCCAATCCATGCCTGTCACTCCCTTGTTCGACTTCAGAATCCATCTCTCCCTGTCAAATACATCATACCAGGCCAAAATGTTAATGTGGGCATCAATCAATCATATACAGCATTGGATAATTAATATCTTTTACCTTGACTAATTCTCTAAATCAATCATATCATTTGGCTTTGTCCTAATCTACATGGATTGGTTTATTTTGGTCCCAGAGAGAACTGGGTATTGAAATATACTCTTAACAGTGTCAAAGACCAGAAATCTATGGATCCTAAAAATAATATGCAAAAAAATGTTTCTGCTATAGCCCCAGTTGCTTAAGTTTTTATACCTGATAGTGGAAAGAAGTTGTGTTTACTATTTCGTCATCATCTTCTGGAATAGCATCCAGAGAAATACAGCGAGTATTCTTCCTCCGAGGAAGCAGCTGCACCATCTGGTTTAATACAATGGGCTGGCCCAAACTCCTTCCAGCAACATAAACTTCAAGAAACGGTACTTTCATGGCTGAAAAGTGATCACTTTGAGCAGACAAAAAGGACGATCCTGCAGAAAGTGCACAATTACAATCCATGATCCAAAGTTTCTTCCTCGTAGTAAAAGAACACGAATGGCTATCCAGAAGATGGCCTTCTGTCCAGGAATCAGACCTTAAAAATTTCCCTGTAACAAGAACATCACCCTTGTGATGGATCTCAAAGGGCAAATCACCCTTAGAGCGCACATTATCTGTACTGACATAAGTGGCCTCTGCAGACTCCTTATCGAGCCTGTCTCTTCTCAGAGCTCGGGAGGCCTTTTCTGAGTGATTTATCCTTTCACCATTAACTTCAAGAAATGAAGAAACACTTCTGGGAGGGAAAACAATTCTGAAATACTCTGGCGCACATTTCACCAGGCAAGAGCTCAGCTTTACGCAGATTACTCTTATATCAAACCATGCATCACCTTTTTTGGCTCTTGGAAAGCTTAAACCAGAGGTTTTATGATGTGGGGAAGCCATTTCCCCACCCCATTGCCTCTGGGAATCCATGAAAACGGCTGAAATTCTAAAAGCTGGATCTTTTTATTATATCAAAGTGAAAAAATCCAGAGCTAAGAAGTGAAAGAGGAAGGATACGGAGTTATCCCCATCAAAAAACTAGTAGTGGATAATGCAGCCATAGCAAAAATCCATTCTTGAATTAGTAAAAAGCCATGGATAAAACCAGTGGTTAACAATCACACCTTGGATAAGAAGCCATGGATTGCCTTCCATTAGCTCAACAATGTTACTGCTGATCAAACAATATACAAAGTTTCAGTTCTCTTTAAAGAAATTCTGAATCAAGTCAAAACAGGTACAGATTTAAGTCGGTAAATTGCATGGTTCTCTAATCTAGTTTTGCTGAGAGATTTCCCAATTATAATGATGGAAAGTAAAGGCCATGTGCGCTCCAGGCCATCGCAGTGACAGGACAGAAAGCAGCGTTGCATGGCGTAGAAGGCGGGAAAGGATAACACGTAGGAGTATTGCACGGCACAGGTGGATTACAAGTTGTGCGCGTCACAGCGTTTTACCCCTGAAAAAATTAGGGTTTCGGACCTCTTTTGTTTTGCTTTGTTTTACGTGTCCTCCGACTCTCTCTCTTATCGACCTCTTACATATTTCTTCCTCAATTTCTGGTCTCTTTGTCTTTTCTTCTATGATTGAGAAAAAGACATTGAAATTAAATCATAATAAAAAATGTTTGATTTATTTTGTTGTGATGTATTTATTAAGATGTTAGGAATTAATTTATTTGTAAAATGTGACGTCTTATCAGATCATTGTTTTGAAGTTGATAGATTAATTGTATTTTACTCTCGATTATATTATGTCTATAAAAATGAAATTTTGCATTTAGAGAAGAACACCTAATGTATGGAAGTGCCCCAAGCACATTGAATTGCATCTTGCATTGACAATGAATCAAAACTATAAAAATGAATTAGCAAAAACTTGATGACTATTGCAAACATGCCCCCAATTTATTGTACTTGTGTTTGAATTGGGAGATGTAAAGAGGTATCATTTTTACACTTACTAGGCAAGGATTTTTTTTTCTTTTAATCAATTTCTTTTTTTCCTTTAATCAATTTTTCAAACAAACTAAATTAATGATGATGAATAAATATTGAAGACAATAGATAGCAGTAAATAACATCTTTTGATAATTATGATCAAAATCATTCCATGTACTTAATTCTCTATATCTATGAATAATTATGAGTTCAGTATTTATTTAAATTAGAGAACTTGGAATGGTCATTCTCAGCCTAGAAATATTTTAGTGGTATTGGCTCTCCTAGCTATGACACACTCTAGAAGGGACAATTCTCATTTAGAATTGAACATGAATAAATTGTTCAACATTAGTGCTCTTGAGCCATACTCAATAGAGTAAGTACTCAACACAAGTGCTCCAAAGCCATGCTTAAAAAATGTATGCTTCAAAGTAATTACTTAGCATGCATAACATGACATGCTACAAAGTAATCATTTAACATGTGCAATATTCTTGGCCAAGACAACCCCAAGTCTACTATGTACTTTGAGTTGGACACACTCTATGTGCCCTTTCTCCAATTCCTAGAACCCATCAAACCACTGTCTTCGGGCTAAGTGATGTCCATGCCCATTTTCTAAGTCTCACATAAATGTGTTATATAAGCCTTAATGGGTGGTTTTCAAACCATCACACCCTTTCACAAAGTTTGTGTTTTAGTAATTATTTAATAAATACAGTTATTCCTCCCTTTTAAAAATGATATTATAAATATTTTTTGTTAATCTCTATTTTAACTAGAAAGGATCATGATATACTTTTTTATCTCCTTTTAATTCTATAAGGTTATTTCATAACTTTCTTTTAACTTGGGATAAAAATCACAAAACATTATCCCCTTGTAAATTAGTTGTTTCCCTCATAGCATGAGATGCATCCACATCACAACTCAAAAAATGCATAGTTAATAAATAAATATAGTGACTATGAATACTTCATTTTTCTTGTAATATTATTAACATTTGTAATGTTTCAATTTTATTTTTACTTTATTTATATATTTTATTTTCTCTTTCAAATCATAGATCTTATTTAATTTAATTTTTGGTTTTATTTTAATTTTATTTTTTTTAATAATCATTTTTCCAATCAAAATTATGATGAGAACTATATAGAAGTCTTATGAATTTTTATTCTTTTCTTATAATTTCGTTAAACCAATCTTCAACTCTTCAGCTGTAAATTTATATTTTTGAGCTCTTTTAACAATTTCCTTACCACCAATTGAACTTGGGTCAAAAGAAGAATCAATCTAGCCTATGGGTTGAGCTGAAGTATCTATAAAAAAATTTAAACAAGATGTGAAGGGTCTTACCTAATTCTTTAATTCAACATTAGACTTCTTTTATTTTTCAATCTTTCCACCAAACTTGCAACTGATACTTAAAAATTATTCACATCTCCATCTTGAGAGGGAGGACCCAAGTTTACTTCAGTAATATTAAATTCCTTTTTAGTCACTTTGCTAGCTTCTTCTTGAGTATAAAGACAATAAATTTTCATGTATAGACTCTCAAAGGCATCATTTGACATCAATCTAGAGGTAGTCTTTAATTTCTTAGTTTGGGGTGTTTATTGTAAAAAAATTGGCAACAACATCCTTCTCCATAATTTATAACTCCATAACATTTATCTTCTTAAATAGTGTTCATTGCAACCATGTAGTTGGGGTAAGATGATGAACACTGGAAGGATTTTCAATAGTACCAATGGAGAATTGTAAGGATTATTGATATGAGGGGTATTAAAAGCTGACATATTAGGAGATGATAGAGGAGGCATATTAGAGTTGACAAGAGGATTTTGAGAAGTATGAATATGCGATGGATTACATGTAGAATGAGGGGGTGAAGAAGACTCACTCACCTGTGAAGGAGATGATGATATTTCAACTACTTTTTTTTAGTTCCCTCCTCCAAGGAAATCTTTGATCCTTATTACCTTTATCCTTCCTTCTTTTTTCATTTGGAGAATTGTCACAAGTGTTCTCTTGATATTTCTTAGGAGATTATTCATCTAAATCCTCACCTCTAGTAATTTATAAATTCATCACTAAAAAATGTTATGCAAGAAGGATAAGGATGCATCTGACTTAAATATCTCCTTGTTGTTCAATTCTTGGCGTTCCTACTAACTTTGAATCTTATTTCCTTACTTCCCTTTGGGTATTGGGTTACACTTTTTGGCCAAACTTGACATTGAACTAAACTTTTTTAACTAAATCTTCACTTTTAGACACCTATCTAGCTGCTAAACCATGAGGAATTTGAAGACGATGCAAACTAGTGGTATGTGAATTTTTTTTGCAGATTTTAAATATATTTTTTAAATAACTTTTGGAATCAAATTTCATTTCTTTTTCCATATCCAAGGGGGTTTGATCAAACCCTCATCAATTAACATCCTTTAAATAGAACCTTTCAAGGCTTAAATCATTATATTTTCTAGAAATATGTGATTTCAACAAAAATTAGGATGTACCAAAAAGTGTAACTCATTATTATGGAAACACCCCTTTTTATTATCCATTACTTTTTTCTCTTCAACACAACTATTGGTCTCCCTTATATGTTTCCAATCCCCTTATTTCTCCAATTGATCGGAATAATGGGGATCATCTATATAGGAGAAAAATATGTTTCATCCACTAAATAAAACTCATCATCATCCAATCCTTGAGTATCCCAATTTAGATTAAACATTCTAACTTATCTCAATTATAGTCTCATACAATCTCTTCTTCTCACTTCAAACTCATTTTCATGGTAAGCTTGGTAATCTTCTAGCTTAGGTACATTTTAAAAAATGGTTCCTAACTATAAATTATTTTTCACAAAATCCTTGTTGTTAAAGGGGAAATGAAACTCAAAGAAATGGGATTTCTATTTCACCATATATCTCTCAATATTCAAAGCATCTGAAGTAGATTTGTATTGATAGAATGAAAAACAAATAGTAAAAATGGTTCCTTCTTTCTTTTTTTCCCTACATATATTATTTAATTCACCATATGTCTTCAAATTTCAACAAAGATAAATCTGCCACTAAAATATTTGGAAAATTCACATGAGAAACCATAATATCCACCAATCCTTATATCAGTGAATGTTTGAAATTGCATAAGTAAACTTGCATATGTATTTATTAGTTGGACAACTTCCAGTGATACTCTAATGCTCATATCTCCTTGGAGATCCTAAACCACCAACATTGCAAATAAATCATTCACCATTCTAAGGTGCTTATATTCATGCTCAAATTGGAGTTGGGGATAATATACATAAAGTGTGGTGTCTTCATCAAAATTTCCCTCTAGACACACCTTTGGTCAGACCCCCATACTTGTAATAGAATAAAATAAGTGTGATTACATATAAAAATTCTTATTGACCTAGAATTGAGTCATTTGTTGATGTATATGATCACTAACAATGTTGGACAAATAAATGAACTATTTCCCATGCACAATAACAGCAACAATAAAATATATCCATACCTAAAAAATTGTGTTCATTTTCATTATAAATCAATCTATACAATAGTATTACAATATCAAAAATCTTGTTCACAAAGTGAGACGTATGCAAGTTATTTAGTAATTGGTACTTCCTTCTTTGGGACTATCAACCACTACTTCATCATGGTAGTTTGGAAATGGCTCTTTTTTTCTCTAAAACATTGATATGTTGTGATGTCTAGGCCTGCATATGCATCTCTTTAAGGTAACCTTATAAATGATTGAAAAGAATCTCTATCAAGTTTAGCAATAATTCTATTATCATTCATTTTCACCTCTCGTGTTTGAGGGTCATAATAGTTAATGAATTCAAGCACTAAATCTAGACACGAAATACAACATGAAATATAGCATCTTGTAATAACTCATTTTCTACCAACCTTTTCACAATAGGGGGTCTGTCTTCTTTATTCATCCTATCCCAAAAATCCTTCAAATCTATGTGCCCTAGATTTGTATCCCTAATTTTGGTAATGAGCTCTCTAGTTGAGAGAGGTGCTGATATCCTAAGTATGTATATTTCATCTTAGATAAAATTATATTTTAGAATATATGTTATGAATTTCTTTGAACATGAAACATATCATATCATGGGTAATTTTAATTTCTAGTACACAATCATATGTATCACAGTTACTCATGAAATTTCTTAACTCGATAAAAAATATCCCTCTAAATTTCATTAGTTAACTAAATTATGTACCTTTTATCATCTCATTAATTTATACTTTAAAAAATTTAAAATCCATGATGCACTACTTTTCAATCATGTAATGCAATTCTCTACCCTTTTTTCTCACAAATTCTCCATAGATTGCTTTTTAAACCACTTGCTTTTGGAATTAAATCTCATTTAATATACTATCATTTAATGTTCTTTACTTGTGAGAAATCATTAATGGTTCCTTCAATTTTGGTGTATATGAGCTCTCGTTTCCTTCTAACACATGTTCTTATTTTCTTGTTAGAAATTGAAACGGTTACATGATAACTTTGTTAGAACCTTATGAAGTCATGAGAACATATTCAAATGTCAAAATAGGTTTGAAACCTCTTATATTTCCATAAATTTTGTGTCTACAATATTTTTTCCATCTTCCTTGATACCTAAATGCTTTTAAATTCCTTCACTGATACACTTATATGCTAATCACATAATATCTTCATACTTGAACTTGATTTAAGGAACTTTATCATCTTTTGATGAGGTTGGGGTAACCTCTCCAAAGGTCAAAATAAAATCAATCTAAATGAAAATTAACTCAAATTGGCATTATCTCAAAAATATGTAATACAACTCAAACATTACTTCAAGGTTACAAAAACTACATATTTTAACATGGTTAGAATAACCTTGTCGAGAGCTAAAACAATACTGAGAACTTCTCCAAAATACCAACAGAAAAGATGGTTTGCCTAGAAATAGGGATAAATGACCAAAGATAAATTTAAATTTAAGGCTTATAAATTTCCTTGAATGATTTATAACTTGAGAAAATAAAACTCAAGGCCATAGTTGGCTCTAACTGGGGACAAGAACTAAACAGGATGCCGAAAGAATCTAGACTAAATACTAATAATGAAGTCTTTCCATTCATAAATAGAGTAAAAAATAAGAGGGGATTTAGGTAACTCTACAAACAAGAGACCCAAAGAAAAAAGAAAAAAAAGACACAATGGGAAAATGAGACATGCCAAAATTCCCAAGTATGTACAATGATGATAGACAACTTGTTTTTAGATTTGATACAACTTAACAAGTCTTTCTCATTTTAGAGAAATGGAAAGACTGCTCCATCTAGATAAGCTAGGAAAGAAACATTGTTATTGTATACATGAATAATCTAGAATGGTCCTTTCCATAATGAATCGAATTTTTCATTAGCTCTCTTTGGCTATCTTCTCTTATCCCACAACAATACCAGATCACCTACCATAAAATTTCTTGGCTTAGATATTTTATCAAAATTCCTTTCTGCTTTGGCTTGATGTACTGTAATTCTATTCACCATTTATTTCCTCTATTCTTCAATTTTTGTTAAATACAAATAATAATTTTCTCCAAATAATATTAAAAATTTGTATCTTCATTGAATCTTTAAAGTTGACAATTCTAAAGGAAGTGGCAAGTCACTTCCAATTCCATACACTAACTCAAATAGGGACATACAAATTTCTCATTTTTGGGTGATCCTATTTTCCTACAATGCATCATGCAATTTTTTATGCCAGTTTTATTGATTATCATCTACCAATTTGTTGATGATAGTGATAAAATCCTTATTTTTCTATTCAACCTATCCATTACCTTGAGGATAATAATCTAAAAAATGACTTAGAGTCACCCTATGATCATAACAAAAAATGGATGTTTCAATAGATGAGAATTTTATTTGTTATCTATTACTAACTTTTGAGGTACTCCAAAATGAACTAAAATGTTCTCCTTCATAAACCTGCAAAGTACCATAGAGGTGGCCTACTTTATTGGAATGGCTTCCACCCATTTAGTAAATTAATCCATTATTGTGACAATATTAGTGTGCCTCGCACTAAAATGAGCATTAATAGGACCAATAAAATAACCCCCATTGCTAAAAGGTTTGTCTATTACCATCATATTCAAAGGAAGAGTTTCCAATTATGGCCTACCAGCAAACTATTTGCATTTATCACACCTTTATACCCATACATATGAATCTTTGAACATACCAAGACAATAATAACACAACCTCAATATTTTAAAAGACATTACCAATAAAGAATAATTTCCACCACAAGATTCATTTTGAAAAATTTATAGTAGTTTTTTATACTACTCCTTATCCACACACTTCAAGAATGTACAAAAACCATCTAACATAGACATAATTTGAGAGCTAGAGACTATCTACAAAATATGATCTATAATTGGAAAATAATAGTTGTCTTTCAAAGAATCTTGATTCAAATTCCTAAAATCAACACAAATATTGATTTCACCATTCTTTTAACACACAGTCCAACAAAGTTAGCAATTCAAGTAAAATGGTGTATAGGGTAAATAATATTTCCCTTGAGAATATTATCCATCTCATGGAAAATGACATCAACAACCTTGGGATTATAAGTGTATTTATTTTTTCTGAAAGGTAAGTCCCTCACTTGAAATAAATATGATGTTGCATTCTTCCACCCATAATTTTTTTAGATTTTCATAGCACCACATGAACACATATTTATATTTGATCAAAAATGAAATCAATTTTTCTTTTTCTAAAGGGGATAAAAACTTCTCTATACATGTACTATCTCTAGTTCATCCATAGTTGCAATGTTGACTTTCTCAAATTTAGCTAAGCTATTGACTTGTTATTTTATCTTTATTTTTGTAGCTCTTTCATGTTTGTCAAATAGATCCTCTAGAGAAATCAAACCCTTGGGAATTTTATTAATTTTAATATGAATGATTCCCCCTCTGATCTACTAAATCAAATCTAGATATAATTCTTTACATTCATCAGCACCCTCCCTTTGAAATATGTGGTAGCAAACATTTTTGCATTTTCTAAAAAGACTTGAATCTAGCTATCACTTTCAAAGACTTTCCAATAGTTAAAATTGTTTAGTACACTAAGGTAAAGGATGACTTACACTTTATATGCATCAATTATAAAACCTTGTTGGGGTATTAACAGGGATGTCAAAACTACTAAGTAATCTACTCTAGTTTTCTACTCTCCAGGGAACACTTCAATATTAAAAGTGTATCTCAAAATTTAATACTATCCCAAACCATATTTTCATAATTCTTTTGTTTGTCATTTTTAACTATGAATACTTTTTTAACTAGTTTAAAAACTAACTTTGTGTCTGCCACAACCTTGAGTTTTTATTCCCTTTTTTTGGTTTCTGACAACCCTAACTACAAAGCCTCATATTCTACTATATTTTTGGTATTCTTAAATTCCAACTTAAATTTAAGTAAGGAAACTTTTCTCCATTAGGAAAAATCAACACCATGCCTACTCCAAAACTTTAAGTTGAATAACTCCCATAAAACTCCATTGTCCACAACTCTAATGAGATATTAGGCCCAAGAGGATTTGAAAGTTCATTTTAAGGCTGTAAAATTAGCATATAGTTTCCAAATTTTGATTATTCATATAATATTTTTTACCTAGGATCATCTAATTTTAACATAGTAAACTTCACTTTTGGTTCAAGTTTTAACCAAACCTTCTTATTTCCTAGCGAGATCAAAGGATAAGACCAATCCATCTGAATTTCATCACCTAGATCTTTACAAAAAGTATGAATCATAAACATACTATAATTTACTGGGATATAAGCTACTAATATGGTCAACTTGATTCCTTTTTTGGGATAAGTAGCTAATGAAACTTGAGCATATTTGATGTAACCAATCAAGGGAACTTTTTTGGATTCCATTAAATAAAACTTCCCAAAGATTATATTTAGGTTTGGACCTAAATCTTTGGTGACTTGAGTAAGAATGACATTATCAAATGAGCTAGAATCTATTATGCAATTACTTTATTTATGTCCATCTATGCACAAAGAGACGTAGATTAGGTTAGGTTTCTCATCAGGACTCAGAATATTGTGATTTTTGTCTTTGTAGAATAGGCTAAAGGAAATATTTTCAACATTTACTAATTAATATTTTGACACTATATTAACACCATTTTTTCAAACTTAACATATTGTGCAAGATGGTTGAGTTCACTAGGATTCAACTTCAAATATTTTACTAGAGAAATTTGAATATTCAAACTTTTGTAAAAATTAACAATATCAAAATATTGACCCAAAATTTTAGCAAAATTTGAGACATTCTAGGATGTTTGAAAAAATAATTTCCTTTGTGATTTCACTTCTTTTTTCCCTCCTTTCATTGAAGAAGTATTCTTGGTAAATAAGAATTTTGGAGTATTTTGTGTATTCTTTATATTTGAATCATGTTGGCTTCTAGTGAGAATTGCACATGATTGATCATCAAGATTAGTATATACATCATCTCCTCTTTTTGAATCTAATTCATATTCAAATTTAAGCTAATAGAGTCACCATATTGACTAGGGTTTTATTCTTCATTTGTCTCTTCTTCAATGATTTCTTTACTAGTAGTCATTTGCACACATAACGATTTATTTTTGAACAAATAGTGCCATATAATCTATGATAAGAATTAATTGTACATGCTACTTTTTATCCCATTTAACGGACCTTCTATTTCAAGTCTATATGTGGAACAAGGTAATGCAATTAATTTTTTGTTATTACTTGGGGGTACATATCCTTTCCTATGTATATTTTGATAAGGTTGTTACATCGGGGATGTCTTTGGCCTCTATCTTTTTAAAGTGATGATATCATTTACCAACCTTTATATCATGGGGTTAGAAGACATAGATTTTTTAGCCTTATTTGATTGTAACTTCTTCAAGTTCCCAATAACATTTGATAAGATCATCTTCTAACTCAATTGGAAAATCTTGTGTTGCATTGAATTTGGAAAATCTTTCCCTTCTCAAGCACAAATCTTTTATTCTCTAGAGTATGCCTCTTTATAATAGTAATTTTATTTACTATTATATTAATTTTTTCCACAAAATTCCTCATAGGATCATTAATTTCTTTTTTTAATTGGGTTAGTTGTGCTAGCAAGGTATGCTCATCTTTTGCACTTTAAAAAGATTTTCAAATTTAGTTTTATTCATTTTTAAACTTGAAAAAATTTAAAATTTTGAGTCAAAATCCTTAAATTGAGAACCTACTAGTTAAAATAATTTCATATCATCTACAAATATTGGACCTCTTTCCATTTTAAAGAAAAATCGCCATTTGTCTTAATCAAAATCCTCAAGAACTTAGTGATGTAGGTTACCAATATTTATGAAAAACAATTAAACTTCAAAACCGTGAATTTTTTATGTAAAAAAAATTTAGTGAGGTGTTTCTGGAGGTTTCTTGAGCAATGTGGCCATTTTTCATAGCAATCGAGTTTCAAGTTAGGGAGAATTTAAAGTTTTAATTTTTTAAATCAAATTTTGGAAATCATTAAAATTTATGATTTGGTTGTTTGAAACAAAATTATTTTGATGGGTTTTAATCTTCATGGTGTTTTTGTTATCCTAGAAAAATTGCAAGCCAAAAGGCTATACCATTTGAGAGTTAGGTGTGTTTCAATTTTGTGGCATTAAGCGGTGATAGGGGTTTTTTCTTGAAAAGTATGTAAAATTATTTTAAAAATTTTCCAAACTTTTAAATAATCATAAAAAATTTGAAGAATTTAAATATATTTTTGGGTTTAAGGAAATTTCAAGTGAGTTCTATATGCATTTTCTCTTCATTAAACCTTCTTTTCTCACTTTTTGCTAAATCCTAACCTTATTTGCTCATTTTTTGGAAAATCCTAACCTTTATGCTCACTTTTTCCAAATCCTAATCTTTATGCTTACTTTTTTCCAAATCCTAACCTCTTTGCTCACGTTTTCCAAAATTTTAACCTCTTTGCTCAGTTTTTGCCAAATCCTAACCTCTAATGCTCACTTTTTCAAAAATCCTAACCTCTCTTTGCTCCTATGCTCACATTTTCAAAAATCTTAACCTATTATTACTAGTTTGCTCACTTTTTTGAAAATCCTAACCTTTTTTTTCTAGCATGCTAGCCAATTCAAAACTTTAAAACATGAGTTTTTTTCAAAGGAGGAAAGGAAGTGGTTACAACCAATGCAATTTGTAGGTGAAATTTATGCATACCATGACTGTAGAACATGCATTAATGGATTTTTTAAAAGGATTTCAAATAAATATGACTACTTGAAAATCCATGAGTGTAAGAATATGCACCAAATTAATTTATTTAAAAACTCTCAAGCAAATGAAATTATGTTGGGAATTGGAAAATAGTTTAAATAATTATTTTTTCAGTTTTACACAATCACAATAAAACTAGGATATCTTTTTATTTTCTCAATGAAATTTTAAAATTGAAAATGTTTCAAAAAGAAGAAGAATAGAAGAACAAAACCCAAAAAAAAATGAATAAATTATGAGATATTTGTGAGTAGTTCAATGCACAAATCTAATGTGAAGAATAATGTGTGATTCATTTGCAGGAACACAATTTTTTTGATAGAATGCCTCACTAATAAGTGGTCTTATGGGATGCAATAGGCATAAATTATCATTTGAAAGTGGTTACCTTGATCATGAATAAATGTTGAAGAGGGTTAAATGAATTAAAAAATGGTATATTATAGGAGATCATGAGGGTCTTGCTCCAACAATTAAGGTGACAATATATTATATGGGAAAATTGAAGAAAAATGGGAAAGTATCATTTTTGCAAAGGGATGATGATGATTTTATATATGGCAGTTACATTTATTTTTTAGATTCATTTGGTTAAATTGAATAGTACTTTACAGTTGTCTTTGGAAGGCTTAGCAAGCTTAATGGACCAAAATTCACTATTTAAGGGTGTGAGTGTGGCAAAACTTGGTTGATTCCAAATTCTTCATGATGGTCAAGGTTATCGTTACAAATGGATTATATCATGTAGTGGACTCTAGTATACTAGCATTCCAACTTATAATTGTGGTTCTTTCTTGTGACAACTGAGGACCATTTAGGAGATGTTATTAATGATCTCAATTCAAGGCATGGCCAAATCCATAATTTAGTAATAAATCAAAATGATTGAAGGTTGTTGATGCATTGATTTCATTGGTAGAGATGTTTCAATATGTGAGTATGCTCCATGGTGTGATCAAAATTTATGCATCTCATATAATATAAATTTCTAGTTTCTATGTGAACACCTCGGCATAACCCATAATTCAAAGGTTACAAGTTCCTAATTATCTCTTTGTAAAAGTGCATTATGTCACTTATTGTAACAAAAAGTTGGAAAGTGGACTCTATTTCTAGAAAAGTGATGTAAAATGAAACTAAACAAGGTTATTATTTTCAAAACCATTATTTTTAGAAAATATGGTTAGAAATTAGTTATGAGGTAGTTACAGGTAGTTATTGAAGGGGGCATATAAATACAAGGATATTTTAAATATAGGGGGCACTTTTACAGAGGGGAGACTCTGGAGGAATTTCTTAAAGAGAACTTTTGATAAATTTTGGATTTATACATTGCACAAAAAGGGTTTATGAGATTGTAGAATCTCATAAAGATAATGCATAATGCTTTTGGCTCATATATTCTGAATGTATTTCTAAGTTATTATTACTAGTTTTTTGTATGTCAAATTGGTAATCCCTTTATGTCTTGGTAGAGATCATCTTTTATCTATTTAATTCTTATTAATCGATGCAATTGATGTAATGAAATAGAAGCAAGCTTTGGTATCTCAAATTGAATGTGTTGGAGTTACACATCTCTTTTTACGTCAAGATTTGTAAACCTTCTTCCATTTTCATGTTACATATTGAAATATACATTATGGTGAAACCCCCTTTATAATGGTTATCAGTCATGAAGTCCTATTTGGTATTAAAATGTTTACCAGTATGGTCTTTGTGATTTAACATTCTTTAACTTCTTCTTTTCTCCTTTATGTAATTTTGGGTTAAAAGTACACAAAAATATTTATAACCCCTATCATATGAGGGAGCTACCTCTCTCAAACATAGAATATTTATATTTAATACAAAATCTCTCCAACTGTTGGAGTGTATTTTCTACTTTCCATTGGGAAAGTCAAGTATCATTTCAAGTGCCAATTTGCTTACCAATAAGTTTTCATAGAATCCCACGAGTTAAAATAGCCATTAGGAAAATGGTAAAACTATTCTACAATAACATCCATCAAAACATCCCCTAATGATTCAAAAAATAGCCTAACCACTATATCTTCATGTTGTACACCTAAAACTCCACATGCAGCAAAAAAAAGAATTGAGGTGAACTCATATATTAAAATCTTACCATCTCCTTTAAACTTAGGAAGGTTCTTTCTTGATCCTTTATGAAATTCATGCAATTGGTTCCCAATAGCTAGTAATCTTATGGTTGCTCCCATGAAGCTAGTATTTTTTAGGCCATATTTTGGGAAATATTAACCACATAAGGTATTATAGTGTCATGAAAAATAAGGGATTTATAGGTAGAGGATTGAGTAACAACTTTAGGTGGTGAAGGATGTCTACTTTTAGAATCAAATCTTATTCTTAAAGAGGGAGGAGTAAAACATTTACATCTTTTTAGTTCTTCAAAAATTGGATCTTTCGAATATTTGTTGCAATCACCCCTTGTATATATATTTTATATGTTAATGTTTAAAACTATTTGTTATGAGCTTGTTGATTATTCCTTGTAGGCTGGTAGAGGTTTCTTATATTATGTGGTATAAATTATGGTTGAAAGAGTTGTAAATTTATTTTGGGTATATGTTTAACAACAATTAGCTATCTACGATTATCTTCAAATATCCTAGCTTGTCTAATATCAACACCCAAGTCTTCTTCAAAATCTAGTTCTTCATTAATTAGATGATATTTCTCATTTGACCTTTTATATCTCCAAGCCAAATTTCTTAAATCGGTTATA
Organism: Sequoiadendron giganteum; assembly: GCA_007115665.2. Taxonomy (NCBI): domain Eukaryota; kingdom Viridiplantae; phylum Streptophyta; class Pinopsida; order Cupressales; family Cupressaceae; genus Sequoiadendron; species Sequoiadendron giganteum. The sequence continues at coordinate 258,678,808 of CM021103.1, forward strand.
ATATATTCTTGTTCAATGTCAAACCAATTAATGTTTTTTTGTAAAAAATTGTCCAAATCTATGTTTTGATTAAAGGTAAAAAAATGGGTTTTGAATGGGCCCCAGAACCCTTTACAAACAAGCATAGCTGATCAAAAAGGAAAACTACACTACGCAGCAATCAGCCCAATGAAAGCAATCCATCAACCAAAAAATATCCAAAAAGAAGCCAACCAAATGCACTACATATTCTTTAGGGTTTCAATAGATTTTATTTCAGTATCAACCATTTTACATGTGTCATCCACAGTATCAGAAACCTCCTTCCCAGAAGCCCCAACCTTAGCTTTCATTATATTTCTCGTTCTAGCCCCAAGCCCACCTATTTTCACCTCCTCAATCAAAACCTTAATTTTATCAATATCCATCTCACCAGCATTGCCCGCATCCAGCACTTTATCCCCAGCAGCAGAAATAGTAGTAGGCCTAGACTCTTTTCTCTTTTTAGCAGTGATCAGAGGAGAAATCATCACGGTAGAATCTGAAGTGCCAACAAGTTTAGACACCTCACCACTTTTCAACACCACTTTCCTCGTAGAAAAAACCAGAGTTCTCACAATCCTAGTAGCCTCACCACTCTTCATCAGCATTTTCCCAATTTTATCCACTTTATCCTCAAGGGATAAATTTTGCCTTCTAAATTTTGCTTCAAATTAATGGTTTCCTCAGCCACAATACTAGCCACAATTTTCATCGATTCCATTAAATTGTCAATTTGGATTTGGATAGTAAGGTCCTCAGCCTTACTTTCTACACCTCTTATCCTAACATTAATCCTATTAATTTCATGAAAAAACCATTTAAAAATTTTAAACTGCATATTAGCAATAACACAGGTCGAGCCCAACACATCAGACAGATCTTCCCTATCAAAATTTTCAACCCTATCCTCCATAGCATCATCCTCATCAGTAGAAATATCCTTAATCTTTGCAACCTCAATGTCCTTACCTTTATCCACAGGAGTAGGAAACTTCAGCTTGCGGATGGAGCATGCAATATCCTCCACCATGGTCTTCCTTTTCAGCTCCATATCCCCCTTTGCTTTTTTAGAACCCCTAGTATGACCACCACCCATAGTACCATCCTTCCCTTGCACAAACACAATATCAACAATCGGGGAGGTCTCACCATAGACACCACCTGTAAGAGAGAGTGGAAAACCCTTCTCCAAAATTTGACTAGCAGATCATAGCTCCCTACTCTTACGGCTTACCACCTCAGGATCCTTGGCGTGTTTAGGAGGAGGATATGAATCTTCCTCATATAGGTCAATCTTATCCTTTGCATCCATAGGACAAGCGTCAACAACTGCATCATTGCTCCACGTAGTGTAGCCCCCTTTGTCAACAAGCTTTTGAATCCTCATTTTTCCCATAACAGGGGAAGAAGGACCCTCCTCAAAGGAGGCATAGGAATCTGGAACGTAGTCAACATCATCATCTTTTTCAAATTCTGGCTCCTTATTCAAAATAAGTCTTCTTCTCTTGGCTCGCTTGCTAACCCTTTCTTCACCCAACTTCGTCTCATAACCCTCTCGGGCTTCGCCAACATCATCCTTTAGAGACACCAAAGAATTATGCACCTCATGCGCTTTCACATGCTCATAAATTAGAAGAATTAACCCAACATGAAGAACTAGATTCCTAGGGTTTTCATGTGCTCCTTGATCCCAGTATCCAACAACATCAATAGTTAATAAGGAAAAGACACCAGTTTCTTATGCCTAAAATGGTTCAACAAAAGAAAACGGTAGTTGTTGATGGTTGTGTACCTTCCCTCCAAGGTAAGATACCTCATGCTTTCTTCCACCAATTCGCACCAGAGTGCTTTCAAAGAGCTCCTATACCATCCACCACTTTTAACCTTCCTCAAATTCATCGCCTCGTTATCCTTGAAGAAAATCGACATTGCATCTTGTGAATCTTTATTGTCCCTAAAGACCTTCATCCCATGTATGGCCAAACCAGTAATTTGAGCAATAAATTATAAATCGACCACAATCTCTCTGCCACCCAAGTTAAGGATCTCTTCATTCCAACCTTTAGCCACCATCTCAATAACCTTCACATTGAAACCATACGGTCTTTCCATGTAGACAATAAGACCACCTTTCTCAAGGATCTCCCACACCTTCGTCTTCTACTTAACATTGTCGCAAGACTTGGGCTCAACACAATTCTTGTCCCCACCCATCTTGGAATTCAGCTCCACACATAACCAAAAACACCTAAAAATGATACACACCCCACCCAAGCCATAAATATAAAAAAGAAACCTCCAAAAACTTTGGCTATAGGCACCCAAAATCCGTGCGAAACCCGCCAAAGGACAAAATGGTAATAATGAAACGTAGATCCAAACCAAATGAAATCCATCCTTAGCAATCAAATATTTATCACCTGCATTCAAATTTTTCATTCACGTGATAAAGGACATAAATCCCACCATGCCAGCTAGGATCCAACAAATATCAACTCTCATTAATGATAATAACCATCACCTCAAAAGCAATGGAATCATTAAAATTCCATAGCTTTTATTCCTTAACTGCAAAGTTAGCAAATAAATCGGCTAACTTATTTCCCTCCCTCAAAATATGGGAAATATAAACATTATCAAAAGAATTCATGATTTCAATAGAATCGATAATCAATGCTTCAATAGTCCATGATGGGGGAGAGACCACTTTTAGATTATTAATAATATTTAGGGAATCACCCTCCACCCAAACTTTCTTATATCCTTGGTGTTGAGCCAATTTAAGACCATGGTAGACTGCAGCCGCCTCCACGAAGTGGTTTGTCTAGGTTCCCAAAGGGAGCGCAACAGCAGAGACAAGCCTACCATTTGAATTTCTAATCACTCCCCCACATCCTATAGGTCTTGTATTTCCTTTAGCCACCCCATAAAAATTCACCTTAACCCAACTAGCCGGAGGTGCTTTCCAAGTAGCATTCTCTCTTGAAGATTTCCCTTTACAAACCAGAAGAGAAATATCATAGGGAAGCTTCCACTTTTGAGAAACAAAGATTTGCTGAGGACTAAGATTAATCCTATCACTAGCATAAAAGGACACTCCACAAATAAATTTCTCCTTAATTGTCATACAAATCTTATGAGCCACAACCACAGTCGGGAGGGCAGTACTCCTAAATATTTTGTTGTTTCGCTCCAGTCATACTCCCCAAATTAGATGAGGTAGAGTAAGAGCCCACAAAATCTGCAAAGTTGGATTAGTTGTAGGAGCCAACCATTGGAACTAAAGATCCTTAACAGAGCTAGGAAAAACCTAGCAATTTTTCCAAAGAGAGAGCACATTCTTCCAAATCTCACCAACAAATCTACAGTCAATCAGCAAATGACAAGTATTTTTCGCTTCCTCCTCACAAAGAAAGCATCTATTGGGCATAACAAAACCTCTTTTAATCAAATTATCAGTAGATAAAATTTTGTTTTGACAGAAAATCCAAAAGAAAATATTAATCTTAGGAATCAATCTAGAGGACCAAAGAGAATCCCAAAAAGGTAGCGGACCAATAGTAGTTTCACTGAGATGGAAAGCCGAAGCAACAGAGAAGTTACCTGAAGAAGAAGGCTTCCAAAAAAATCTATCAAGAGAAGGAGAAGAGGGGATATGAACTACAAAAAGAGCCTTATAAATAACAACCAGACAAGGGTCCACCTCAAGCAAATTCTACCAACAGCCACCAACAATATAATCAACAAAAAATATTCCCACCTAATGCACGCAAAGATCCATGAAAGGGAAAGCCTAAGGTTCATCCTTAAGAGGTCGATTCCCAAACCAATTATCTTCCCAAAAAAAGATACTCATCCCATTCCCCAACTGCCAATGAAGTCCCTTGGATACAAACCTTCAAGCCTTCAGCATAGCATTCCACAACACAGAACCATTCAAAGTATTAAAATCATTAGAGAGAACATCTCTAATCCCAGCAGCACCATGTAGGTATTTACTCCAAACAATTTTTTCCCACTCACTTTTCGCCTGTAAAAGATTCCACAACTATTTACCCAAGAGAGCAATGTTAAATGTATGAGTTTTACAAATTTCTAGCCCCCCAGCCTTTTTAGGATGGCAAACATCATCCCAAGCAACCAGATGGGTTTTTTTTTATCTTCAACACCATTGCAACGGAAATTCTTCTGAATTCCTTCAAGGACGTCCACAAAATTCCTCGGCATATGAAATAGACTAAGAGCATAGACAGGGATATTATGAAAGGTAGAATTGATCAACTGGACTTTACCAACTTGGCTAAGCAAAGCCCCCTTCCAACCAACCATCTTGGAATAAAACTTATCAATTAATCCCCTCCATAAAGAATCAAGAGCCTTAGAGCATAAGGGAAGACCCAAGTAAGAAGCAGGAAGCCCACCAATTTGACATTGCAAGATTCTAGCAATCTTAATTTGTCTGTGAATCGGAGTGTTGAAAAAGAAAATCACACTCTTCAGTAAACTAACCTTTTTCCTAGACATCGCCTCATTCATCTACAAAATCCTTTTAATAGCCCTAGCTTCCTTAATCGAAGCCTGCTCAAGCAAAAGAGAATCATCAACAAATTGTTGATGAGAAAAAACAAAGTTAGCAGAAGAGGGGGAAAGACCATTCAAAAGGCTAGAATTAATAGATCTTTGAATCAAGCATCCCAAGGAATCAACCATAATATTAAACAAGAAGGGAGAGATAGGATCCCCTTGCCTCAACCCCCTAGAAAAATCAAAGAGGGGAGAAGAGGACCCATTAATGAGCATCAAAAATTAAGGAATCGAAACAATTTGATGCACCAAATCCACCACCTTCTCCCAAAACTAAAGGACAAGAGGATCTTAGATAAAAATCCCCAGTCCACTCTATCATAAGCCTTGAGAAAATCCAACTTGAGGATAAAACCAACTTTCTTATTAACTGAGAGAGAGTGGATATTCTCATGAAGAGTAAGAATAAAATCCAAAATTTTCCTCCCATCCACAAAACCATTATGTTGAGGGGAGATAATCATAGGAAAAAAAAATAGTAGCCTCAAAGCCAAAACCTTAGAGAAAAACTTATAGATCGAATTGCAAAGACTAATAGGATGAAACTCCTCAAAATAAGCAGCACCAGACTTTTTAGTAATCAAAACAATAAAGGAGGAATTCAACTCCTTTAACAAAGAACCCATTTTGAAGAACTCCTTAGTAGCCACAACCACATCTTTTGCCACAATTTCCCAAAAATACTGAAAAAAGAACATAGCGAACCCATCAGGACCCGGAGCCTTATTACCTTCAAAGGAGAAGACAGCACACCGAATCTCCTCCCTCGAAGGAATAAAAACCAATTATTCTATTGAGATCCACATCCACCAGCTTTGGAATATCCCTCAAGATGTCCTCTTGACAATCCATATCCAGCTCACCCTCCGATGAAAGCAAATGAGAAAAATAAGAGGCAGCAGCATTCTGCAGCTTAGCATCCTTCTCCAAAACCTGATTATTAAAGTTAATCTCATTAATTCTATTAGAGGCTCGGTGTTTAAGTGTAGAGATATGAAAAAAGTTAGTATTTTTGTCACCACTCTTCAACCACATTCCTCAATCTCTGCTTTCAAAATTCTTCCTCCTTCACCACAATGTTATGTAACTTGGACAACAGGACATTCTCCCTCAGCATCACATCCTGATCATATCTATAGGCTTGAATAACTTATTGGACCGTAAGAAGATCCTTAGAAACCTCATCTTTGTCCACAAAAATATGGCCAAAGGATGAATGATTCCGTTTTCTAACATTAAACTTAACACTAGCCAATTTTTTAACCACTTTGTACATAGTCGACCCATCCACATTAATATTCCACCAATCCTTAATCAATTTTCCCAAATCAAGATGGCAGGTCCACATCTTCTCAAATCTAAAAGGGAAATTCTTCTTACCCCCCAACAAATCCATAGACAGAGCTAGAGGAAAGTGATTTGATCCCAATAAAGTAAGAGCAAAAAGGGAGTAAGCATAATGGCCCAGCCACTCAAGGGTTAATAGAGCTCGATCCAACTTAACCTAAATAAGAGCATTACCCACACGTCGATTCAACCAGGTATAGGAGGCCCCCTTCAAGTCCAAATCCAAGAGATCCAAGTAATTAATGAACTACATAAGATCAAACCTATTGTCATCCATCCACATTTTTCGATCCACCCATCTTATCAGAATCATGCAAAGGAGTATTAAAGTCAACAATGACCAACCAATTACCTTTATTATGAGAATCTTTAAAAGAAGTAAGATTCTCCAACAACTTTTTTCTAGCACTTTTGCAATTGGGAGCATAAATATTTGATAAATTCCAAGAAAACTTATCATGAATGTGAAAGAGAGAAGTAGCCACATGGTTACTATCATTAAAAACCTCCACCCCTCTAATCACCCGAAGATTCCAAAAAGTCACAATACCACCAGAAGCACCAACCGCTTCTAAACAATGTAGACCACAATCATTGAACGGCTTCATTTTTAACCTAGAAAGTTTCTCCAAACCCATTTTAGTTTCCTGAATTAAGACAATATCAGGACGATGATCTCTAACCATATTTGCTAGCAGGTCATGCTTATGAGGGTGGTTTAGGCCCCTCATGTTCCATGAGATAATCTTCATTGGATTTTAAAAGTGGTGCTCTTAGAGCACATATCCAGCAAATTTCTTTGCGTACCATCGGCTATTTCCATTCAACTTTCCTTTTCCCAAACCACATTAGCAGGACGTTGGCCTCTGTCACATGGCTCAGACCCACAATTAGTCCTCTACATGTTTCTAGTCTCAACTCCAGGTGAGGGAGAGTTTTTCTTCCTATTGTGCCCACAAGCTTGAATATAAGGCGTATTATTCACCTCTTCCAACACCTCAAAATCCTTGACCTCTGGCTTCAACACCACCCCCACAATTTTCAACACCCCACTATGAAGATCTCCCTCCCGAGAGGAGAACTAGATTCCACATGAACTGAGGAATTATTTTCCTCCAACACCTCAATCCTTTCCACATTATTTGTCAAGGATAGGCACTTCTCACCCTACTCCAAACCCAAATCCTCCTACAAAGGTAGAGAACCCACCTTAACATCCTCAACAAGAGGAACCTCACCAACCTCCAAGGAAGGCACATCATCTGACTCCACCTTCATAAACAGAGGTGGACCAAAATCCACCTCCATAGCTTAAGGTTTCTCAACCTCCTGCCATTGCTTAGTCATCTTCTTTGGAACTTTAAGAGGGAATTTCTTCACCCAATGGCCAACTCTTTTACAGTGAAAGAAGGAAAAGGGGTTTGAATCAAACTCGACCGACTTCTCCCACACCCCGAGTTTAGATTTAATCTTAACCATTGAAGGAAAATCAGCAGATTTCTCCACATTCACACAAAACCTGGCATACACCAACTGCTTCCTAGAGGCAGTCATTTGGTCAATCAATAGAAAGCATCCAAAGGTACTATAAATCCCCTTAAACACCTCTTCATCCCAAAATTCCAATGGGAGGCTAGGCAACCTTACCCAAACCAGAGCAGCCAAGAAAGAGCATGAACTCGAATTGAAACTAGGTTCCCATTTCTTCAACATCAAAGAGGACTTCCCCATGAACCATGGGCCACCCGTCAATGCCAACACCATATCATCCTCACAGTTAAAAGAGAAAGAGAAGAAACCTTTGGCCATTGTCGCCACATCAACTTTTCCTTTAGGTTTCCAACGATTAGCATTAAACTTGCGAACCAGATCGATATGAGGCCAAGGACCAACAAATTTACCCAATAGTGCCATATCCATACTAGATATTCATTTATCAAAAATATAGTCCAGAACAAACACAGAGAACACACCAGTCTTTTTATCCATCACAAATGGCATCGGGGGGGAAGAACTTTTCCCTTTGGGCTTAGAGCCAAACAAATTTGACCATATGATGGAAGAGTTCAAAAAGAAAGCAGTCTTAGACTTATCAAGCTCAGGAACCTCCAACATAGGATTCCCATCACAATTGGCCGAGGACAGGCCGTTACCTAAATTTTCAGAACCAGGTACCTCCTTTTCAGAGCCTAACGTCAGGGAGTGCGTCGGACATAAAATCTTCAAAGTCATAGCATCTCCATAAAAAATATTATCCACAATAGGGGACCCACTCAAGTTACCTATAGTAAGGGCCCCACTTGACATCACCCTCTCATCAGCACCTCGATCGCCATTATCACCTATTGCATCTTCTTGATCTCTCGCCTTTTTTGAATTTGAAACCTCATCACCGCCATCACCACCACCAAAGGACCTTCCCATCATTCTTATTGATAATGTCTCCAAATCTAAGTTGCAACACCATGACTCATCATTAAAATATAGAAATCAAGATTCAAGTTTGACTTCTTCTATAGACTATCTTTTCTGAAGAAAACCTTCTTCTCTCACATCTTTCCAAATCAAACCTCCTCACTCTACCATAAATTATAATATCAGCCACATTATCTCTCCTTTGGACTTCTCTTTCAACTCTATCAATTATTTCTCTCTCATGTTCTTCTTCTTCAAGAATTACCACATCTTTTGGCATTGCTAATGGGAGCTTCTACTTCTCCAAGTGACTGTGTAGAAGTCTAAGATGATATCATCTAGAATTTCACCGCCCTACCAATTTTTTTTGAGTTGTGTTATAGGTTCTTCTACACATTATAAACCCATAAATTTTCATGGGAAAACTAATGCACATTTTAAGTTTAAATTACCTGTTTCTTATATAGTTCTTTCCAACATAGTCACTAAAATTCTATTGGTTAACATATTTTTTGACTTCAAATTTCTTGATTTAACTCTATAATTCCCCTTCAGAGTCAACAAATGTACCAATATAGCTGAACAATTTATCCCTTTTAACTAGAAAACTCTATGAATTTTAGAGGTACAACTCCCTCATATGATAATTATTTTTAAGTTTTTTCCTCTTTCTAGAATGGAGTATACTTTGAACCAAAGAGAAGAAAAGGAAACACTGCAATGAATAGAATAATTTTGATAAGTAAATGTAGCGTCGTAAATTGTCACCCATGACAATTTCACACTATGTTTTTCTCCCTCCCAACTGCATGGACCTAATTATACACCTAATTTCCTAAATAATATATTATTTGGCCAACTTTAACATTTAGCAACAAATTATAAGTAAAAAACCAAATAATTCATTTAATATGTTTTCCCCCGACACCTTAAGTCCCACAAAATAGGGCTAGGACCTAGTCACCCTATTTTTCCTCTAAAAGTGAATATTTTGAGTTTGGAATTTTATTATTTTGAATTTCAAATGTCTAATGTTAGCTATCAAGATTTATTTTTTGGGAAATTAGAATAATTACATATCAATACCTAGTTATTGCATCATTTGAAATCTATCTAGTATTAAGAGCAAGAATTATTCTCAAGAGAATTATCAAGAAATTCAAGAGTAGTCAAGAGTAGATTTATTTTAGTAATTCAACATCAAAGCATCATGTCAAAGTGTATGTGAGTTTTTTCATGTTTATGTTATCACATTGTTTATCATATCTAACCCTTGTAGGTCTTTAAGCAAATCAATCCAACAAAAATCAACTTGAGGAGATATGACTTTAGTCCTTCAAGGAAGCCATTTTTGGGTGGTGAGTTAAAATCTATTGATTCATCATTCACTTTATCATTTAGACTTATCCCTCAAAAGGATAGGTTATCTTTCATTAACATTTCCATTGTGGAAATGGAAACACTAACATGAAAGTTTGACTAAGGCAAGCCTCGATATGGAATAACCCTTCATCTCTCTTTGAATGTATAGGTTTCATATCAGAATAATATTGGGAGAAGTTTGAAGGTTACTTAATCATTATTGCATTCAAACCCTACACCTTGAAAACATACGAAAACTAAATTATCTTGGCAGCTGACGAAGATCTGACAATGCAACAAGTGGAAAAAGAAGGTGTTGATCTAGCACCAGGGGACTATGAAAAGAGATTTTGAATTCACCTACTAGGACATAGTCACCTATGGTTACTTGGTCCTTAGAAATCAGCTCCAAATTCATATCATAGGTGCACAATACTCTGCTCATTCTATTTCTAAAGTCTGAATTTTCTTCTGACCTTTTGTGTCTACCATATTTGTATCAGAATAGTTAATTGCATCACTAGCCTAGTCATTTCACTGTATTTTATTCCTAATTCCATTCCAAGTTTTGTCAAGGTCAATTTGACTCACATTTTAGGTTTTAATTTATTCTTATACCTTTTCCAAATCCATCAAACCCCCACTACCTCAACCCTCTAAATAAAATGTTTGAAAAGGCATCTAAAATCCTAAAGCCTTCCCTACTTTTTCACCATTTTATTTTGGTGAGCTTAACATGTTAGCATTATAAACCTTCTAAAAATAAAATAAATTAATCCTATATCTATGTTTTGCATTGTATTGTGTTGCATTGATCATTTAGGCTTTAACTTTTACATCATAAAAGGCATAAAAATTCTAAAAATTGCATACAATATTGCATTATAGGTTACAATAGGATTGATCTCAATCATCTTAGGTCTGATTGACATTCCAATTGTATTTAAAAATCTGTATTAATTCATTTAAATCTGAAAACAAATTGATCATTGATCATTGCATTCATTTAAGCATCTTGCATATAGCTCAAAAAGTTAAAAATTGCATTGTTTTGTTTCAAAAAGGCATCAACATCATCATTTTCAGATTTTGGAATATTAGAATTAGCCAATTGTTGCATCTTATATTTGGAAATTTTATTTACAATTTCTTTTATTGCTTGAAAAAAATTCAAATTATTGCACACTTGCATTTTGAGTCACATAATCATAAATTGAGAAAAATTTAGAAAATTATTTTTTGTCAAACATGTCTACACATAGACCTGAAATCCTTAAATAGTATAATAGATAACCAAACTTTAAAATTTGAGCCAACCTATAGGGACTCTCTAACATTTATCTTATTAACTTGGTGCTACAAGTAGACACACAATTTAGAGGGTGGCTTCCTAACTAAACAATTCATCTTCCATGAGAGGATTCATTTATTATCAACCAAAGCTTCATAAGCTTTTGACAGTGTTAGAATTATATATGAATCATGGATTCTAAACATTCCCTATATCAATAGACTATATGTGATTACTCATGTACAAAAAATGGTAAAATTTGGAAAAGGAAATGAATGTGTTTGATGTGTAAAATAGGGTAATAAACTTAAGTTGTTGCTTATGCTATGGGTACTTATCACTTAAGTGTGTGACTATTAACCACTGAATTTGAACTGTAACTAATTACTCCTAGAGTATGAAGCACAAATTAAGCTAAAAAATCCAATTCAATTAAGGAATCATATTCATGAATTCCACATGCATGAAACTAGAAACTATCTTAACTAAATTCAATAATGCATGAATTAACTTGATAACGTGAAATAGAGTGGATAGCAATATCTCAAGTGGATCTTTCTTGAGTTTCTCCTTCCATATAATATTTCAAACACTTACTACTTAATCAGAAAATCATGATATTGAACTAACTCCTTGATTGCATGAAAAATCTAAACTCTTACAATATGACAAGAATCTACTAAAGATTTCTCATTTAGCCAGACATATCCATTGTTCAATTGATAACAGAAAAACTAAAAATGCTCAACTATCAATTATTAACTAGAAAAAATGAATTAGATAACTAACTAGATTCACTCCTCACAATAGATCCCGCTATATAGGGTTTGTGAGGAGTCTTATTCCTTCTAGGACTAAAATAAAACCATAATTTATTCATCCACTCTCCCTCAAAGCCAGGGAGAGGATTTAGTATTGTAACAAAAAACCATAATTAAAAAGTAGAAGAAGAGAAACTAAATTGCAACTCTGCACTAATGGTTAACCGACATGACAAAGACATGTTTCATGGAGAATTCCATGTCATGGATTACCCTAGTACTCAAAACAAACTTCTTCTTCTAGTCATCTTATTTGTTCGATAAGAATGTTCTTATGGTGACTCATAGTTGACCATTAAATGGTTACCTTTTCTCTTCTCCTGAATTGTCACACTTCAACAATTCTAACTTCTCCCCTACCACTCTTTGTGGTCCTTATGTTGTAGGCTGGAAATCTAGTTGTTGTGGGTTACAGTCCTTCTAACTACAAGAAGCTAGTTTCATCCTTAAGGCACACACATCATTAACAATCATAATTTAAGCATAGAATCATACTGAGTTTCATTAACATTAATGCATTCACACATACAAATGTTAACAGAACATATTTGTATTTCCATAAACTAAAGTATAGTTTAAAGTGCATGAAATGTGATGGGAAATATGGTAATGAAAGGAAATATAAGATGCATAAAGGAAATGCATAAATAAGATTTATACCTTCATAATCTTCTCCTCTTGATGGATTGAGCTCACAAGATTGCACCCATATCTTGTATAGTTGCTCCAAATGATGGAAATGGATGTGGCTGCTCAATATTTAGCATAATGATGGTAGGATAGTGATAGCTTTGATGGGAGATTTGGATAGTATAAGGATATGGAGAATTTGGATTGAAAGAATAAGAGTTGAGGCCTCATCCTATAGAATTTTGGAGAGAGGAATCAATGGCTAGGATTGATTGCTTAATGGAGCGTTGAGATTGAAAGAAAGATAGGGTTTGGATCAAGAAATTAAGATTGATTAGCCGTGTGACAAGTGTCACAACATGGAAATGGGTGAAATGGGAAGTTTTTCTCACACATGTGTGAGCACACATTGGGAAGAGAGGCATTAAATTTGTGTATGAGATACGGTGGCTTGTGTAAGAGATTAGTAGGGGTAGGTGAGATGTAGGAATTTAAAATTTGGAAATAATGGTAATGAGGATTAGGGATGAGGGTGGATTAGTTGATCAAAGATTAATTGATTAATGAGGATGGGTTGAGTTAATAAACCAAGTGTTTCTTAACTTGGGTGGAGTTAAAAGTTGGAGAATGGGATAATAATGATTAGGATGGGGATAAAGTTAATTAATCAACTTAAGAAAGGTTAGGGGTAGTTTTAATTAAATAAATGTGGATTTATTTAATTAAAGGTGGTCGAATGTAAGGATAATGGGGAAATTAATTAAATAAATAATAAATATTTATTTAGTTAATTAGTTATTGGAATAAGGGACGTAGGTTAAGTTAAATAGATAACAAGTAATTATTTAATTAGATAATGTTTTGGGTGTCTACATTTTGCCCCTCTTTGAGATGATGTTGCAACTAAGAGAAGTAACATCATTTCAAAGAAGAATAAAATATAGTGGGTAGGCAAGGGATAAGGACTAGTGGCAAGATGCCCCAATCACTAATGAGGACGAGGAAGGATGATGAGGAGGTAGTAGTATACCCCCTCGAGAGGACATGCAGGTTCAAAGAAAATGGGTGTGCTCTCAAAATGGATGGAAAGACTAAAGGATGAAGGATAAAAAGATGAAAAACATAAAGATGGATGGGAGAAGATAAGGATGATGAAGACATGGATGGAGAGGGCGGATGGATGATCAAAACTAGTTTTTAGCAGTAAACAACATTTTTAAAGAGTGATGTTCACCGTAAACAACATAACTTTTTTTCTATGAAGGATAAAATTCTATTTTTTTCGAATTTAGATTTATAAGTACAATGTCTAGCACATTCATTTGGTTTCATAATATTTTATTGATTTATTTTTTCTTAATTAAGTTTTAAAATCAAACCAATTAGAATTTAGACATAGGTAGACCGTATACAACATAACTTTTTTTGTATGTATCAAAACAAAAAATTGCTAGATCAAGACATCAATACCTAGCATGGACAAATTTTTCAGATTTTTTTTTGGTAGTCTACTATTTTTCCACATGTGTAGAACAAAGAGCTTGATTTTCGATGAAAAACCTACATTCACAAGAAATAAAAATAAATATTATAATCAAATTAAATATATTTAAAATTGTACTTTCTGGGAAGCTTATAATAAGGACTACATACTTACAAAAAATAATTTTTAAATTGAGAAAATTGTAATGAAGATATGTTACAAGTGTTAAGTCGTTGATCTGGGTTTTCATCTAGATTTTCTCCTATGGTTGTGTGGTTTAGATATGTTATTCATGATTGTTAGAAGATGATTTATCCAAATTTTTGGTTGTTGATTCGTTGTACAGTGCAAGTTGTGTTCACCAGTTGTGAACTATGGTTTTTAGTGTTTTTGGTTAAGGTCTAGGAGAAATGTTGGTGGTTCAGATTTCTCTTTGATGAAGTCTTATGACTTGTGGTTCTAGAGTTGTGTCAAGCCCTGATTCCATTGAAGATATTTTTGGCATTTGGAAGATTTTTGCTTAATGGTTCTATGTATTTTACACCGGTTTGGCCAACCTTGTGTGAAATACTACTTTTGAGGATGATGAAGCGGGGTGATCCCACAATATTGGTTTATACTTTTTGGGGCATCCTATTTTTTCTTGAAATCACATATTTTTAGAAAATATAATTATTTAAGCCTTGAAAATTTTCATTTAAAGGATTCTAATTGAAGAGGGTTTGATCAAATCACCTTAGATCAAAGCCCCTTGGATAGAACCCTGCTAGTTTTAAATCATACCTATAACGGAATCTCCTTTACACCTATCAAATGTTGAGGGGGATCAAATGAATTAATTCAAAATATATTTTTTGTAAGTATGTAGTCCTTATTATAAGCTTCCCAAAAAGTATAATTTTAAGTATATTTAATTTTATTATTATATTTATTTTTATTTCTTTTCAATGTAGTTTTTTCACCGAAAATCAAGCTCTATGTTCTACACAGGTGGAAAAATAGTATATTACCAAAAAAAAATATGAAAAATATGTCTGTGATAGGTATTGATGTTCTTGATCTAGAAAAAAAAAATTGATACATACAAAAAAAATTATGTTGTATGTGGTCCGCCTATGTCTAAACTCTAATTGGTTTGACTTCAAAACTTAATTAAGAAAAAAATATTCAATAAAACACTATGAAACCAAATTAAAATGCTAGATATAATAGTTATAAATCTAAATTTGAAAAAAAAAAAAAATTATCCTTCATAGAAAAAATTTATGTTGCTTACGATGAACATCACTCTTTAAAAATGTTGTTTACTGTTAAAAACTAGTTTTCGAAGGAGATGGAAAAATAAATGCAATATGATTCCAAATTTTTTAAAAATATATATATTTAGAATCTAAAGACAAAATGTCACAAATCACGAGTTTGCATCATCTTCAAATTCCTCATGGTTTAGCAACTATAAGTACCTGAAAGTGAATATTTAGTTTAAAAAAATTAGTTCAATGTCCAGTTTGGCCAAAAATTGTAAACCAATATTGTGGGATCACCCAGTGATTGGATCTTTTTGGGTCCTTATGAAGCATTTTTTTGGGTCGCCCTCATTCTAATTCCACCCTAGGATGTTTTGGCACCAACCTAATTTGAATTTGAATTTGGATAGTCGACTTTAGATATGTTTCAAAGTTGAAGATGGTATAAATGCAAGATGAGTTAATGGTGAAACACTATAAAAGAGCAAAGAAGAAGAGTGATAAGAGAAAAGAGGAAGTGTATTTTTATGTGACATTGATTCTATTTAGTGAGTGTGTATGGTGCGAGTGACAGATCAGTGTGAAGCTTAATGTTGAGTTTCTGGATGCAGTGAGCAAAAGGTGAACTCTATCATTCATACATTTGGAGTATTTGTGGTGGAATCCTTTTTTGCATTGGGATTGTAGTCTCTTTGTAATAATTCTTATTTTTCTTCTTTTTATCTTTGTGGAAATGAGCCCTCTAGGTTGTAGCCCCATTGGGCAGTGAGTCCTTGTTCTGGATAGTGAGTTCTTATTTCAGGCAGTGAGCCTTTTGTAATCAGTTTTGATATTCTCTATAGTGTGATTTAATCCTCACCATGGTTTTTCCCTTATTGGGTTTTCCACATAAGTTGGGTGTTACTGTGTTTGTGTGTTGGATTTAAGTTTCTACATTGGCATTTGATGATCAATTATTTAAGCAGTATTAAGTGTTTAGCTCTATTGATTCAATTAAAGGTTCAAAATTCTTTGACAATTGATTCACCCCCCCTCTCATTTATCCTATTTAAACAAAATCATATGCACTATGCCTTCCTAAGGGAACTTTAAAAATTTATCAATAACTAGAGTGACAAATTTTATGAAATTTAGCCATGGAATACCTAATGTCACATGAAATAAGTCAAATTTAGTGATGAAAAAAATTCAACACATTTAAGTACAATCTTTACTCACAAAGTAAAGAAATCCATAGTCATTAAATATAGAACATCATGTGTGTATAGTAACTTCATATTCATCATACTTATATTTATATAGTTGGCTAGTCAAGAGGATTTTCTCTATAATTACATTAACTTAGCTAGTAGAATCATTGAGAACCCTATTAATATTTTTCATTATAATGAGAAGGAATGTAAAGAGATCCATCTTGTATCCTAATAGGAAAATAATTATAAGAGAGCAATATGGTAGGGGAAATAATGTCAGACACTTAGGTTGAGTAGGGGAGAGCATCAACAATTTTTACCATGTCACGCATTGGACCAAGAGACTCAAAATCATAAATGTAATTGTCATTAGTGATGAAGTTAGAATAAGGTGATAGAAAAATATTTGTGTAAATTTATAAGTTTTGATTTAGCTTCACTACCAAATTATACACATTATCCTTTTGTTTGTGGATCTGGATATATCCCTAATTTATGTGGTCTTGTACAAGGTGACAAAGATGCATGCATTATTTAGTATCATGTCCAAATATGTGATGGAACATACTAAATTTTTTTGGATCATAGGAAGATGGAAGAGGTTTATTTTCTAGAAGAGGATGATTAGGAAGTGATGTGATTCAATTATCATTTAATAGTTATTGCATCACACTATACAATGATTCATATAGTTTAGTAAGATGTATTTACTGCTAAGGAACTATAGAAAAATATTAAAATCATGTGATGCAGTTATTGTTCTTGTATTTTGAATAATTTATTTTTCTTGTAACCATGAGAGGAAGAAGTACTACCTTTAGTATCAGAGGGAGATGATGAGGTAGAACCCCCAAACTTAATCACTAAGTATTTATAATTGTACAAGGCTATGCAAAGATGAGTGAAAGAATTATATTTCATTAATAAAAATTTATCACACAATATTGGGTGCAATTTTTAGATGAACACTCTTTATACACTAGAATCGGTGAGTGAATATAGTATTTATAAAAACAAGGACTAACATCCAAATATGAAATAAATGATATTCTCAGTAGGTCCCTACTTTCAATTGATGAGGTCATTGAAAGTATCCTATGGTCCAATGTTCAACTAAAATTTCTAACAAAATTGGTTTATCAATTGCTCAAAATTGTTTATGGATTGACTATAAGCTAATAAAAACCAATCCAATGTGGTTTCTTTCAATAACCATGTGAATATATTTTCTAAGAAAGAATCTTGGAATAATAAATCACTCTAGAGAGTTGTGAAAGTTGAAACATGTGTTTAAGGGTATCCCTTCCTATTATATTTTTTGAACCTAGGCACCTCAAATCCTATAGGTAAAGAGGTATCAATAATGTATAGTGAAATTAGGCTACATATATAATATAGAACAATCAATGGTTGAGTATGAAGTGATAGTTAGGGAAGCAATTTAGCTTTGAAGTTGGCTAGTATTCTTCATTAATTGGTTAAGAATGAGACTAGTATTGTGTGTATGATGGGTATACATTAATGGGCCAATGTATGTAAAAGTAGTGGAACCTAAAGGTTGAGATATATTGAAGGCTCTACTAAAGAAACTAGAAGAAAAAATACTAGTGGGAAAAGCTACCATGGTCATGGGTATAGTGGTCAATATGTGCATAGTAGGTACTAGCATCAAAATAGAGATTTGTGTCCAAATAACATTATATTACACATCTAGAGTGTTAAAAATTATAGGATGGGACATTCTTATGAATAATATGTTCCAATATTCTAATAAATTCCATAGATTTAGGATTTTACATAAGCATACTTTGATATCATAAACAATGGGAATTTCTTAAGAGAGGGTGTCATTAACTATAATTTTTTAGTAGTTATACAAGTTTTTTTTAATATTTTGTATTTGTATGAAAAAATTCCTTAATGCAACATCATGATCGAATCCCCCATCCATAGGAGGAGATGTGTGAGATGGAGAACTAAGATCAAAAGTGATTATAGGTGGTTATTGTGTTATCTTGACAGTCTATTATTATTTTTAAAAGTCATATCCATACGAATAAGTGTTCAAAAAGGTTTTGATTGTTGTATGTTCCATACATTTAGACTCCTTCATATGTCTCCTAAACAAAGAGGTTGGATCATAAAACTCATAATAAAATTTATAACATGCAATCTTATTCTTTAGATAATGATAGAAAAAAACTTGTCTATATTTTTTTATATTTTATGTGCTTGTTTTGAAAATGTAAAAAGGATTTAGTGTAAGAATGTTAGGTTCACCAAAATGTATAATATGAAAACCTAGAAAAAGTACACAATAATTTTGAGATTTTTTTTTCACATAATACAATGGGATGAATTAATAGTACTATAGATTGTTTGATTATCCATTCTACTATGCTTATAATTAGAAAATAAAATGTAAAATATTCTATTATAATGTCAAATATCTAGTTATAATAAATTGGTGAAAATATATGTTTGTGCACTAATAATTTTAGGAGTTGGAAATTAGCTCACACCCCAACATCACCTACAAAACAAAATATAACCTTCCACAAGATAGTATAGCAGGATAATAGCTTGCTTGATTTGATATGATACAAATGTACAAGAGCCTTTCTTAAATATACAAGGTGGGAGATAAGATTAGAAAATATCATGACATGTGTCTTAATCATATAACATGAGAAAACTAGCTCAACTAATATTAAATGACCTAGGAATCAAGAATTAAATTTCAAAATATAAGATAACTAAATGAAAACTAAGACGTAGAAATATTCATAGGACCTAAGTAGACTTAACATGTGAATAAGACCTACTAGTGGACTAGATAGGTAAACTACCATATTCACACCAACACCCCCCCTAAGTGAAACTTAGGAGGAACAAACCAATGCTAATGATTTAATGATGATACTAGGCCATTTTAGGTACCTATGTACAAATAAAATCTCTCACAAACAAAGAAAATCAGAAAACCCAATGGGATGAAATTTCTCTCCAAAAGAGAGAAAAATAAAATGCTCTCATTCAATAATGATAAGGATAAAACCCTATGCAAGAAAAAAGGCCCCCATATGAGAGAAGAAGAGAGACCATACGAACCACCCTCAATGTAGAGTCTCTTGAAAAAATAGTAAGTTCCTAGAGACAACATAATCCAATGTCGATAAACAACTTGTCTCCCTTTCAAAAGAAACAAAACCAAGTACAAATGTAGCAATTCTTCCCATTCTAGATAGGAAGTAATAAGAATAATTATGAATATGTATGATGATGTCTCTGAATTTTTCTCATGCATTTCCTTGTCCATGATAGATGATGATGCTAAAATCAAATCAGGTACATTTCCAATCAAATAGAAGGTGAAAAACTAGGACTATGTGGAAACTGATGTTGAACAATATCCAAAGACAAGGATGGTTTAATAACAGTAATGAAATGATAATCATCAAAGAGGAGATATAACCCCTCAAATTTTTCCTCCAAATATAAAATGTGAGACTCCATAAACAAGTTTGAAATACCTATCAAGAAATTATTGCACAAAGATATATCTGAAAGAACCTACTACAAAGAATCACTAGAAACTTTAAAAGAAGAAACTTTGAACTCTGATGAAGCAATAGATGTATCTTCCTCCTAAATAGGAATTATGGGAGCCTCAATAAATGACTCTACATAAGGAATCAATGAAGGTGAAGGTATAACAATTTTCTCTAATGGAGAAGAAGGAGCATCTAAAGAAACCTCATCCTCATCTTATAAAGATTCAAAGTACTCCAAATAATCAAACTCTTTAATAGTATCATAGTCATAAGGTATCATGTCTTAAATATGAAGAGGAACAAGAGAATATAAAATGAGATTATTTGGGAATGGCTAAGTATCAAGATCTCCATATATCTCCCAAATTTTAGTCCAAAGACCATGAGGACACTCAAATGAGAAAGAGAATTCATGTAATGCCCCACCAAAGCAACCCTAGAGGAAGTTTCAATTCACTATAAAAGCAAACAATTTTTTTTATTAAAGTGAATTAAACATTCATGTCACCTACAATTGACAACATCCTCTAAGGCTACGTAACCAAGATTACTTAAACCCAAACATACATCAACATATAACCATAGCATTTAATGACATTATGAAATAAGTATTTAAACAACATAAAGATACAACATAACATAATGAGATATACATCCAGGGACCAAATTCATTAACTTAATCAAATGGTTACATCACTCATTCCCAGAATGAGGCAATAGTACAAATGTGTTACAATTACATAAATCCACCTCGTAAACATAAAACGGGAAAAAATAACATGTTACAATTGAAAATTTTCAATGCTCGAATTAAAACAAGAACTGCGAGTTGTCCAACTAGATGTCTCACCACCAAGTACTGAAGATAAAAGGGGGACCCAACAGTGTATTGTGCATGTTCCACCCAACCAAGTGGTACTCGAAGGCCCACCCCCCATGCTAGGAGATAGTAACAACGTAACATGGAAAATCTCTACAACCTCTAGCCATAAGCTGACTCATACTAACACATACTAACTCGACTAAACACATGTACAATAAAATTCCAACTCTAACATGGTCACATTGCTTCTAGACATATAATTTGATCAAGTATGATAAGAAATCCATACACATAAAACAAATACCAATGTTGTCCCAGACAAAGTGTCATCGCATAGCTCATCATGAGATCTCCTCTGGGAATCTTCATAAGCTCTGGTAATCCTGGTGACCTCAACTGAATCCCGACCCTCATACTCACTCATGCGGAATCAACTACCTCTCGTAAGGATAATATAGTTGACCTTGCCATTCCAGGCCTTCCCACTCATCCCAAGTCTAAAAGAGCACTTGTGTCTATGAGTGAGGCTAAATTATCTTGATTAGTGTGAAATACTTCCTAATCCTCTAAGTACATTCATATAGTTATCACTTGATTAGATCACCTCTGAAGGTTACCCAGTTTACCTCTTTGGGCTCTATAGCCTAACAGAAGCCACTCTTCTACTTGACAACAAACTATACAAGACTAAACTCCAAGGGTAACTCAAGTGCATACAAGCTAGCCAAAACAATCACTCCAACTCTAGGAGGCAACATATAAGGAAACTCACTCCAAACACTTGGAGGCAACCAATCACATAAAGCACTACCCAAGGGAAATATAAATGGTTGACATAACAAATCGACAACCCTCAACCTCTAGAAGACTTATGAATTAAAAACTCAATTAACCCTTTTCCCCAAACATGAATACAAGGGAAATAATTACTACAAGCAATGGCAAGGAAATAATCTATTTTTGGATATATTAAATCCATTTCCCTTTCTAATCCATTTCACAATAAATAAACCAATTGCCTTAACAAAATATTTAATTACAACAATTAAATTGCCTCTACAGTAAAATCATTTTTCAAATAATTTTAAAAGAAACATATTTCCTTCTACATCTAATTCCTTCCATTTTCCAATCTAACATAAGATATGATGTTTTGAAATACAACTATATTATTTATCCACATATATATTTAATATATATTCATAAAATATATATCTATGAAGAACTGGTGTTTACTTTAATCACATAAACACATATTAAATTAATATATATATAAACATATACACATTATATATATATATAATATATATATACGTAATGTATATATATTTAAAATGTTATTCCATTTATAAATATATGAAAGCCATGAAGTTCACAATTTCCAAAAAAGGAAATAAGTTAAACAGAATTTAATTCCAAAAATATTTATTTTTAAAAAAAATAAACGAATATTTAAAAGACCACTAGATTGTACCAATGTACAGCCGGCCTTGGTGCCTTGGGCACCGGACTGTACATTGTACAGTCAGCCACCCATTGCATTGGGCATTGGTCTGTCCATTGTATTGTCAGTCTCGCTTTGTTGGGGGCAACGTTGCTACCATGGCAGCACTCCCTCCACTTAAGTGGAGGGCATTGCCATGGGAGGAGTGCACTCCCCAGTGTTGCGGGTATGGTGGGCGGTAGGGGTACATCCGCTCCCACCAACCACCATTCAAATCTCATTTTTTTTAAATACAATTTTTTTCTAACCAAATTCAAAATTTCGCTTTCACAGCACGTCGTACAAATGGTGATTTTACAAATAAAATAAAATAAATAAATCCCCATTAAATAATGTATATATATATATATATATATATATATATATATATATATATATATATATATATATATGTATACCAATATATATATATATATATATATATATATATAATATATATATATAAAGAATTTCAATTTACTAGATAAATTGGGAAAATTTACAAAACATCCACCTACAGGAAGAATTTATAAAATTTCCAGAGAACTCAAAATTTCTACAGAGGCTTTTTTAAAAAGAATATTTTCAATAACTTTCACAAATCTAGATCTAGGCAAAGAGACTACCAATTTCCAACAAATTTTTTCAATCTAAAACCTAATATCCTCTAGGTTTCTCCACTGCAAAATGCATAGAGGTTTCAAAGAAAATTATTTTTTCTTTTTACAGAGATTTAATTTTCTAAAACAAAACTAGATATTGTTTTTCCTCTAAGTTTGATTTACAGTTTGGATCTGTTAAATTTCTCAAAGATAATAATTCCTATTCAGAGGTTTTTACTGTAACTAAAATTTTCTAAATTCTTCATGGCAACAATAGAAGCTTTAAAAATTCCCTTTCTCTAAAATCAAATCATTTTCCTTGATGGATCTAACAATACAATTTCTAAACTAGATTTTAAACAAACTAATTTCACAAGTAAAGAACCTATATCAAGAAGCTTTAGACAATGAATCTTTGATGTTGAGCCTCCTCCAAAGCTTCCACAGCTTCTTCCCAGCACCAAAATAGTATCCAATACTCACAGCAAATGCAAAATAACAAATCCTTAATAATTCCTACAGCCAAGAAACTCTACAATCTTCTGTGTATTTTCCAATTTTTCATTTTTTTCCAAAAAATATCCTCACACTCCTGTGAAGAAGCTTTCCTCTTCTTTCAAAATCCCCAATTCTCTCTGTGAATAATTTTTCAACAACCTCTTCATTAATTTTAATGCTAACATGCTGGCAAAAATAAAATATCTTCTAACAACCAATTTTAATTTCAATTTAATTTAATAATTCCAAACACTAATTTAATTCCAAATTGAATTACCAGTAATTGAAATTTAAATTCCAAATTAATTAAATTCCCCTTTTCTTTTAATTTTCTCAACATTATATTTAATTAATTAATTTTAATTATTTAATAACTAAATTCAACCCATTGGATTAAATTTAATTTAATAAATCAATTTAAATAAAACTTCTATCAAAATTTCTAATTTCAATTAAATAAATATCAACATTATTTAATGCAATAATTCTAAATATTTATTTCCATAATCAAGAACCCTTCAGAATTAAACAATATTAAAACAAGGCAACCAATGACTCATCAAACATGACTAACGACACACTATGGCTAGGGTGTAGACTTGACACAAGTTACCTAGCTACTATCTCCCATTCAACTTAACTGTTGAATAGACATGCTCAAACCTATGAAACCAGGTGGAGTCGATGTCATGTACCTACAAACCTGAAAAA
Source organism: Sequoiadendron giganteum (assembly GCA_007115665.2). Taxonomy (NCBI): domain Eukaryota; kingdom Viridiplantae; phylum Streptophyta; class Pinopsida; order Cupressales; family Cupressaceae; genus Sequoiadendron; species Sequoiadendron giganteum. The sequence continues at coordinate 258,702,873 of CM021103.1, forward strand.
CAAAGTAGCCAACATCATATATATATAAGCAGCATAAAATACACACCGTGAAGAGGAAATCATGGAATCATTGGGTGCTCACAAGCGAGTGATGCAATCTTGTCCCTTTCACCAATATACTCATCATAAACCGACATTTCCATAATACTTCAAATATCTCATGTACAATACATGTTATAGCAATAATTAATTTAACACTAATTAAAGCATATCAAATCAAGCATCAGATAAACCACATCACCTCACACCAATAGTCTTTCACTCTATAAATAGCGATCAAATAACACACATGATAAAGTATGCAAAGTATTATAGTAACTAATCTAAAACAAAGCATGAAAATTTGTCTGCACAGGAATCAAAATGGACGGGTATTACATTCTCCCCCCCAAGGACCAGGCTTACTCTTGGAAGCCTGCAAACAAGTAGGGATATAATTCCCTCATCCTAGCTGCATCTTCCCAGGTGGATGAAGCATCATCCTTAGGATCCCACTGAACTCTAAAATGATCAATATCTCACCCCCAAAGAGCGATCATTTTGTGCTTTGGTACGGCCATGGGCTCCAAAGCCAGTTGCCCGTCCTCTACCTGTAAAGAATTCCAATCAAGGACATGAGAAATATCTGGATGGTATGGCCGAAGAACAAAAATGTGAAAAACATCATGAACACGTGCAAGATTGGGTGGAAAAGCAAGCTGGTAAGCAACTGGACCAATCTTCTCAAGTATCTCGAAAGGTCCGACAAAGTGAGGCGCCAACTTAGAACCCTTTCTATAATGAATTGGACTCTTTAGCGGACACACCCGCAAGAACACTCTATCACCAACAAAAAACTATCGATCCACTCTATGCACATCCGCATACTTCTTCTACCTATCTTGTGCTGCTACCAAGTGCTCTCTAATCTGAACCACCTGTTGCTCCATGTCCTACAACATCTTCGTACCCAATAATACTCTATCCTCAATTCAATCCCAGCTCAATGGGGTACAAAAAGGATGCCCATACAAAGCCTAAAAAGGAGGCATGCCAATAGAACTCTGGAAACTGTTATTGTAAGAAAACTCTACCAAATAGAGATAGTCTTCCCATCATGTTTGTTGGTCCATAACATACATACGCAACATGTCTTCAAGGATCTGATTGACCCTCTCAGTTTTTCCATTTGTCTTTGGGTGATACACTGAACTAAAGTTCAACTGTGTCCCCATCGCATGTTGTAATGAAGTCCAAAGAGCTACGGTGAACACTGGATCCCTGTCTGAAATGATCTGACGTGGGATACCGTGCAACCTCACTATGTCCTCCATGAACACTCTATCAACAAATGACGCATTATAGGAAGAGCGCATAGGTCAACTATCTTGTCCTTACAAGAGGTAGTCGATTCCACATGAGTGAGTATGAGGGTCGAGATTCAGTTGAGGTCACCAGGATTACCAGAGCTTATGAAGATTCCCAGAGGAGATCTCATGATGAGTTATCCAATGACACTTTGTCTAGGACAACATTGGTATTTGTTTTATGTGTATGGATTTATTATCATACTTGATCAAATTATATGTCTAGAAGCAATGTGACCATGTTAGAGTTGGACTTTTATTGTACATGTGTTAAGTCGAGTTAGCATGTGTCAGTATGAGTTAGCCTGTGGTTAGAGGTTGTAGATATTGTCCATGTTACGTTGTTACTATCTCCTAGCATGGGGGGTGGGACTTTGGGTACCACTTGGTTGGGTGGAACATGTACCATACACCGTTGGGGTCCCCTTTTATCTTCAGTACTTGGTGGCGAGATATCCAATTGGACAGCTCGTAGTCCTTGTTTTAATTCAAGCATTGAAATTTTTTAATTGTAACATGTTATTTTTTCCCCTCTTATGTTTACGAGGTGGATTTATGTAAATGTAACACACTTATACTATTGCCTCATTTTGGGAATGAGTGATGTAACCATTTGATTAGGTTAATGAATATGGTCCCTGGATGTATATCTCATTATGTTATGTTGTATCTTTATGTTGTTTAAATACTTATTTCATAATGTCATTAAATTTTATGGTTATATGTTGATGTATGTGTGGGTTTAAGTAATCTTGGCTACATAGCCTTAGAGGATGTTGTCAATTATAGGTGAACATGTATGTTTAATTCACTTTAATAAAAAAAAAATTATTCGCTTTTATAGTGAATTGAAACTTCCTCTAGGGTTGCGTGGCGGGGCATTATAATTCAAAATTTCATTATCAAGATGCATAGAAATAACTTCTAATACATGATCCCTTTTCAATTCCAATAAAATTTATTACTATTATTACTTGGAGGGGGAACAATTCCATATAAAGGTGGCAACAAATGAAACCAATGGAGATATTTTATTATGCCATCTCTCCATTTTTTATAGTTTCCCCTTTTCATGATGACAAAGAACTATGAGAAATATCCAAAATTACAAAGACTAAAACCTTCAACAACAACTAGAAACCACCTAACATGATGAATGTTTCAAATAAAGCCTTCCTAATAAGACAAAACTTTTCCAAATGTCTAAATATCAAAGTAATCAATCACAAAGTGAAATTTGAAAATAATGGGTAAAATATACTTGGGGTTGAATCTATAAAAGTGAATGGACACAAAAATAGAGCTCCTCAATACCTTTATGATGTCATAAAAATATGAAAAACGTGGATCTAGGAAAAAAATTATGAGCTTTTAATTCCAAATGGAAGATCTAACTTCAAACAACAATAAAATTCACCAACAAAAAATATAGAAAAATGGTCTACACCATTGTGAAGTGCTTGGAACCAACTTTATGATGATAACTCATTTTTTAAAAACACTCTTGGATCAAAATATATGGTCACCAAAGAAAAAATACCCAATTAAGGTCTTAGGGGAAAAAATAAGCCCCTTGGGTGTTGGCCAGTGGTCACCCACATAATTGAGCCACTAGAAGAAAAAATGTGCTACCCAGGGTAGTAGTGCTACATAACTATTAAAGTGGTAGTAAGTCGTTGACTCCAAGTGCCACCCAATAAGCGATAGGAACTAATGATAGGCCTTCTAGTAGTGATTAGGGTCTTGACCTATAATGCCTAAATACTTGAAAAAATAATTAATTAAAACCACCTAACGTATGATGTGTTGTGATACCAACATAGATTTTGTATGCTTGCATAGAGAATATTCTTTGTAGAATATGTCATTTTTTGGAATGTCGCTCAAAGATTCCCTATACTCTACCAACTATGCCCAATTCTATCGTTGACTTTAGATTGTACTCTAATTCAAACTACATACAAATCATACAATCTATATGGATCCACATATATCTATGAATGAAAATGGTGATGGGAGAAAAAAAACCTCTAAAGGCCTTGGAAAAAATTCCAATTTTGAAAATTTAACAATCAATATTAGGGATTTTTAGCCTTCTAGACATGATGGCAAGGTCTATTTGGGCCTAAAATTCTCCAAAATATTAGGTACCTCCTAGATTCGGCAGCCACCTCCCAACTTCAAACCCTTGTAGATCTTTCTACGCCCTTAATATTAGAGTACATTGGGTTATGAATAGTTAGCTTGTAGCTATCTTAAATCCTAATTAAGTCATATTAACATTATTATATTTTTATTTAGTTAATTAGGTTGGCCTATGGATTATATAGGGTTATCTAAGTTATCCTAGGTGATATCCTAGGTATAAATAGGTATATATAGAAGTTTGTAAGTCTTATTTCATCATCATATTGTGAATTGTGTTCTCATTGGAGATCTTTGGAGGTTTTTCCCCTCAAATTAGCTTGTTATTCTTCGTTATTATCAATTATTTGTAGAATATTATATATTGCATTATTCTATTATGAAATTTATTTCATTACAAGTGGTATTGAAGCATGATCTTGACATTGTGACAAGGCATTTTTATCAATTTTGGAGGTCATTTCGTGAAACACATCTCCCAAAATTTGGAAATTTTGTGTTTGAATTTTTAAAGGGTTTTTGAAGAACATATTTAAGAAGCTTAAGTCCATATTTCAAAGGAATTAGAGTAGAATTCAATGAGTTATTGTAGAATTAGTGGTTTTTCCCATTTTATTTGGAGTGCATATCTCACAAATCTTGAATAATTTGTTCCTAATTTTTTTTTTTTGGCATTGAAGAAATTATATAACAACCTACAATCCTAATTTGAGAGAATTTAAAGTAGAAATAATTAATGTATTCTAAAATTAGCGTTTCCATCAATTTTGCTTGCAAGACTGCAAACCACCAAATTTTTGGGAGATTTCTTTGGGCGAATATGACCTAGGCCTTGGTAAGATATAGTAAAAATTTTAGATTATTTTGAACTCATTTGTGTTATTTATTGTAAAATTAGTTTCTACCATCATGACGAGGCATAGAACAAGAGGTAAAAAGAATGGTACCACATTGGGAAATCTTCATATAAGGATGAGGTAGAAATTGAGGATATTAATCCTAATATTGAAATCAACAAAGTCAAGGGTGATATTTCATCATTAGATAAGAATATTACTGACATGCAAAAGGATATGAGTGAATTGAAATCACTTATTCAAGGTATGAATTATAAGGTTGAAGATACACCTAGTAAGGTGAAAGATAATATTATGTTGGAGATGAATTCCTTGGGCTTGACTTTGATTTCAAGAAGCATCATTCCTTTAATGGGAAGGATCCAACCAATTGCCTATGAAAAATGCAGAAGTTCTTTTATATTAATCATGTTCCTAGTCAACAACATATGGCTATGGCATCATTATACCTAGAACCATATCAATTTATTTGGTATCGCTAGTTATGTGATGAGAAGAGAAAGAAGGGTTGTGTGGTCACATGGTCAATTTCTCAAGAGGAACTTGCTACCCACTATGGAGATAACTTTACGGATAGCTACTTTTCCCAAATCACTAAATTAAATTAAAAAATCATGGTCAAGGATTATATTCAACAATTTCAAACCCTTTCTTTAAGAGTAGAGAATGTGATAGAAAAAAATTTGAAGGAAATATTTCTAGGCAGTTTAAAGGATCACATAAAATATGAAGTATGGTTGTTCCAACCACAATCCTTTCATAATCAATGGTAATGGAAAGATAAGTTGAGGAGAATTTTTTAGCTAGTAGGTGATAAGGGCAAGTAAATTTTTGTGAAAATCAATCTCCTACACATTCATTTCAGCAACCTACTAGGTTGACTCCACAAAAAATTGAGGAGAAGAGAGAAAAGGGTTTTTTTTTATTGATATAAAATATATTCAAGGGAATAAATACAATGAAAAGAAAATGTTTTATATTGAAGGTATGAGTGAGGAAGAAGATGAGGAACCAATATTAGAGGGTGATAGGGAATTAGATGATGAATCACATGATCCCTAGCCAATCATCTCTTCTCATGAACTCTATAATTTTAGTGCCCCACAAACTCTCAAGGTGGTGGTTTTCTTAAAGTAGAAAGTAACAGTGTTGATCGACTCAGGTAGTACTCATAGTTTCATCAACAAAAATTTTGTTACTCATCCAATTTTTTCTATATATCTAGCTCCAAATTTTTAAGTCTTGATTGCAGATGGTGGTGTTAGTTTTTCTAGAAATTTTCATAGCATCAAATTATCCATGGGAAATTATCACCTTGATATCTCAATGTATGTTATCTCCATGGGTGCAAAAAATATTGTTCTAGGAGTATAATGGCTTGGTACTTTGGGAAAAATTGAGATCAACATCCAAGAACTATTCATGAGATTTCAATCAGAAGGAAAGATAGTAGAGCTAAGAAGGCTGAATTAAAATTCCCCACAAATGGTAAGCTCTCATCAAACGCAATTTTTTCTTTAAAAAGGAGTTGATGGTTTTGTGGCCTAGTTATGTTCATTAGAAGTCACTCAATATAATTATCCCACCCATCCATATTTACAAGAAATAATTGACTGTCACTCAATGGTTTTCAGAGATATACCTAAAGGAATTCCTCTTAAGAGGGATCTTGATCATTCCATACAATTAGTTCCAAGGATCCAACCACCCAACATTAGTCCTTACTAGTACCCACATATACAAAAAAGTGAGATAGAAAATATTGTTGAGGAGATGTTAAAGGAAAGAATTATCAAGCATAGCCAAAGTTCTCACTCCTCTCCTATGGTGATGGTGCCGAAGAAGGAAGAAACTTGGCACATTTGTCTGAACTATAGAGTGCTCAACATTTACACCATCAAAGATAAGTTTCATATTCCATTTAATGATGATTTTATATATGAATTGAATGAAGCTATGTATTTAATAAAGTTAGATCTTAGATCAAGTTATCACCAAATTTAAATTAAGAAAGAATATATTTGTAAGATAGTATTTAGGACTCATGAAGTTCATTAGGAGTTTTTGGTGTTGTCATTTGTTCTTACTAATGTACCATCTATATTTCAATTTTTTATGAATTCCACCTTTAAAAAAATTCTTGAGGAAGTTTGTATTAGTGTTCTTTGATTATATATATACTTATAGCAAGACATGGGCAGGACACTTGTAATATGTAGATCAAGTATTACAATTTCTCAAAGATCATCAACTTTATGCTAAGTCATCCAAGTGTTCTTTGGCCTCAATGAGATGGAGTACTTGGGACACATCATTTCACATTAAGGAGTTAAGATGGATCCTAACAAAATTAAGGCTATCATGGAATGACCTATTCCCAAAACCATTAATAAACTAAAGGGATTCTTGGGATTGATTGGATACTATAGAAGATTTGTGAATAATTATGGTTTTATAGTAGCATGCCTCAAAACTTTATTGAAGAAGTATTCTTTTCACTAGAATGAAAATACTAATGTAGCATTTGAAATATTGAAGGATGTTATTTGTACAAATCCAATGCTTGCCACTCCAAATTTCATCGAGGCTTTTATTGTAGAATGTGATGCTTCAAGAAATGGTATAAGATCAATTCTCATGTAGGAGGATTGGCCCATTGCTTTTGAGAGTTATGAATTAAAGGGTAAGAATAAACTCAAACCCATTTATGAGAAGGAAATGCTATCTATTCTTCATGCAATAAAAAAATGGAGGCCTTATCTAATGGGTAGGCATTTCAAGGTGAAGAAAGATCAGCATAACCTAAAATATTTTTTGGAAAAAATATTATCTCCTGAAGAGAAAAAAAAATGGATCACTAAGATGTTGGTATATGATTTTAAGATTGTATATAACTAGCAGTTGTGTGCAGTTGCATGCAACGATGAGCTGATAGGCAAAGGAGAAGTCCAAATGGTACGGATTTGTACATGCATAGAAGGAATTAGAGAGGGGGATGCTAGGAAAAAATAGGGTGAGAACAAAGCAGTTGAAGATGAATGCACAATTTCTATCGTGACCATATAGAATAATGTACAGGCAAGAAAACAGTGCTTTGAAAGAATACGTCAGTGCATAAAAGGGAAATTTAAAGAATATGGGAGCAGTTTATTGACAATGAATAGATAAAATTTATGCAAACAATAGCCATTAAGGAAAGATAAATTTGAATTGAGTTTTTCAATACAACTATGCACAGGAGAATATTTTGAAGTTATTTGAAATCCCAAAAATATTCTATGATAATTGAGAACAACCATAGTCAATGTTATAAATGAAGAGAAAAATTTCTATCAAATGGAAACATGAATAATTTAACAAATATGAACAGCCCATATTGGTAATCACTGGTTGTAGGATTCTTCTTTGATGATATGATCATTATCATTATGTCCATTAGAGTATTCTTCTTATCGCTGAATTTGTTTGTCTTGAGTATGTTCTGTAAAAATCAAAGGAAAATGTGAAATTTAGTGTGATGAACATGTGTCATTGTTAGACAATATCTAAATTAGGAAACATAAACAGTTCTATAATTTATAAAAAATAATATGTGATGCACCTGCAATAGAAGAGATCAAATAAATAAGATGTAGGCATATCGTGTGCACGCAACGAGATGCAATATCTTTACTATTATAAGTTCCATATAATTTTGTTGAGTTGAAATCAGTGTTAACATTTTTAAAAGTATATACAGTGGTATCATTTATGACAAAGAATTTGAAATGCAGATGTGAAACAAGAGATGGAATAAATGACATATAGCCTTACTTTGTATATAAATGGAATGTATTTGTAGCTCATATACCATACAAAACATGTCATCACAAAGCTATTTAGCATTATGGAGATCTGTAGTTATAGTTGAGAACGTTTGCAATCAAAAATGGTTACAATCAGATATAGTTACACATAGATAGTTTGAAGGCGAGAGCACTGGCAATGGCATCATTGATTTAAGATCGTAGAAAATTTGGGTTGTGTGGGTGTAAGAAGCCTAAAAACTGGGTTGACACATTTTAGTATGATCTATACAAGAATTTCAAAATTAAATATAAATGTTATATGGCCAACCAAAGAAGAGGAAGGAATTCATGTTTGTCATTGGAGGAGAGGAGATGCATAATGCAAGAATTGGAAAACTTCTCTTAGTTATCACCATAGAAGAAAAATTTTGGCTAGCTTGGCAGGAGTGGTTGCAACTGCACTATGGAGGGAACGACAAGGAAGCAATGAGTCAACTTACATATGGAATCGAATAATTAGAAATGGTGGAAATTTTGTATGCATTGAAATGAAGAGGGAAAGGAGAAGTGGTATAGTAACCAAAAAAAACAAAAACATTTCATCATGTTGGCAATGCATATAGTTGTTGGAGGTGATCCTCTTCTTTGATTCAAAGTGCGCTATATTTGTTGGCATGTAATCTAGAGTATCTATAAAAAGATAAAGGCAGGTCTATGTGTATTCCTATAATTGATTTTACACGAGAAAGATTTGTGTGCATTAGTCCTTGTCTTTCTTTAGTTCCAATATCTATTGTAGCTTTCTCCAATGTCAAGCCTTGAGATTTATGTATTGTTATTTCCCAAGCCATTGTCAAGGGGATTTGTGTTCGGCTGCCCTGTGTGATTAGGGAATAGGGATGGATTTTGGGCTGTATTGATCCCATGTTGGGCCAATGTAGTTTGGGAAGTACACAACAACATATTGAGGTGGTTGAGGTGGTTTAGCACCCCTAGCACATACGATAGACTTGACAATACCCAATGATCCATTGACTAGGCTAGCTGCCACCCAAAGATTTGTTGTTAACATTACTTGTTCGCCAATTGCAAGTAAGATCTCTGCTTGAAGTTTCTCATTATCGCCATAATCAAGTGTGTTTTGCTGATTAGTTTCAACAATACTAATTGTAATGGGAACATTTAACTATTTAATCATTTTTCTACTATGCAAGGAAACCAAGCTATTTGTTGGGAATAAGTGAATAGTTGCATCAAACTCTTGGTTCTATTGAGTTGAAAGCATGGCATTTTTTCGATTCATAAGAGTTTTCCAATCAGCTTGAGATGCCTAAGAAGTTTAAATATTTAAAAGGATTCTATAGAACTCTTGTTGTGCATCGGACTGTCATAGTAGCAAACCCATGCAAAAAAATGTGTTGCATGCTAGATATGAATATTGTATGCCGGAGAGGGAAAAAACCACAAAACAAAAGAATTCATAGTAATAAATGCATGAAAAAAAAAAGCATTGCATGTTGGATATGAATATTGTCTATCAAAGAGGAAAAAAACCACAAAATAGAAGAATTCACAGTAACAAATGAATGCAAAAAAAAAGGGTTGCATGTTGGATATGAATATTTTATGTATATATGAATGTTTTCTGCATCTAATTTCACATACATAGATATCTATACACAGGGAAAATAAAATGAAAGATAATAAAAGAGGGCTTTCTCTTGACCTTGTGTGGGAACACTTTGGTTGCAAATTTTGTTAGTCTTCCTAATTTTCAAAACTTCCAACATGCGGCCCCGACCGGGGAAAAGGTGGTGAATTCAAATGAAAAAATAAATGTGTTTGGCATGTCGATAGAGAAGGCCGATGAAATTTAATGTCATTTGGCAGGGCTTGGCACGTCAATATTAATTGATGTATGGTTTCCATATAGTGGTGATGGTTGTAATAACACCTACCATTTAAAACTTGAGAAAACATAATGAAGCAATAAAACAATTTGTGCAATTTTTGATAAGGCATTGTTGGGTGTCATTTTGTGGCTTTACCTACTATGAGAGCTCTGAGCCACCACTATAACTAGAGTTTTCATTGGTGGGCTCCTACAAAGGTGCAAGTTCAATGAGCGGTGAGGGTTTTGTGAAGGTGTGAGGTTTTTTTTTTAATTTTGCATGGGTTTGTTACTATGAATTTTTCTATTTTGTGGTTTGTTTGTCTCTGATAGTTTTCTTTGCTCTTTTTTGTGGTTTGAGAAAGAGGGAAGCTGAAAGAAAGCAAATGAAAAAATAAATGTGTTTAGTACGTCAATAGTGAAGGCTAGAAAAATTGAACACTAGTCGGCAAGACTTGGCACCTCAACATTAATTGATGTATGGTTTCCATATAGTGGCGATGGTTGTAATTACATAGGTCTTCCATTTAAAACTTGAGAAAATATAGTGAAGAAATAAAATAATTTATGCAATTTTCGATAAGGCATTTTTGGGTGTCATTATGTGGCTTTACTTGCTATGAGAGCTCTAAGCCACCACTGTGACCAGGGTTTTCATTAGCGAGCTCCTATGAAGGTGCAAGTTTGATGAGCAGTGGGGGTTTTGTGAAGGTGCAAGGTTTTTTTTTGCATGGGTTTGTTACTGCGAATTCTTCTATTTTGTAATTTTTTTCGTCTCTAATAGTTTTCTTTGCTCTTTGTTGTGGTTCAAGAAAGAAGTAAGCTAAAAGAAAGCAAGTGAGAATAGGTGCATTTGCAAAAGCCCTTTAAAGTAAGCAGGAAGAGGTGCGTTTGGAAAATTTACCCTTTGTAGAGGATTTCAAAAATAGATGGTTTTTTACTCTGGCATTTTTTTTGCGCTAGACAAAGAAGATAGCTGAAAGAAAGCAAGCAAGAAGAGGCACATTTGGAACACCCTTTGTAGAGGATTCCAATGGGGAGAAAGCATCTTTTTTTGTCTTTCATTTTATTTTCCCTACGTGCAGATATTTATGTATGTGAAATTAGATGCATAAAACATTCATATATACAAACAATATTCATATCCAGCATACAACTCCCAATCGGTAAAGTTAATATGGTTGGGTGGAGAGAAAGCCTTGTTTTGTTGTTTTTCATTTTATTTTCCCTATGTGCAGATATGTATGTATGTGAAATTAGATGCAAATAACATTCATATGAATCTCCCAATCAGAAAAGTTGTTATTCTATGTGTGGAAAGGTGACAAGACAAAAAAAGAGGTGACGAAGCCAAAAAAATTGAAGTGTTTGGCATGATAATAGAGAAAGCCTAGGATATTAAACGTCAATTGTCAGGGCTTGGCATGAAAACATTATTCCATCCATGGTTTATGTGTAGTGATGGGGGTTGTTGTTTGAGCCTCAAAAAGGAATTCTTAGAATCATAGACTATATATTAAGTGTAATAGGAAACATCGATCTCACCATAAGTAGGCAGAACATGGAATAGGGAGAACATGAAATACTGTAGCAGCTGAAGCTAGACAATAGCAACCAACTATGCCTCACTGAAAACAATGTAAACTATTTTATTGGGTCACAACCACCACTAGTACACGAAAACCATAAATGGAGTAATATTACTGAAGCTAGAAAACAATATTTGAGAATGGCTTATGGAAGATAACATAAATTATAATTGTTTCATTGCTTTGCAACCATCTCCAGCATACAAAAACCATAAATGAACTATAGGGAAACCATACATGAAATAATATTGACATGTCGTAGGAATTCTCAAAAACACAAGTAAAGCTAGAAAGAGGGGAACCCTAGTCACAGGGGTGGCTCACAATGTTAATAGCAACTGAAGTTACACAACAAGAGTCAACAATGCCTTATTAGAAATAACATAAACTATTTAATTCCTTTGCAACCATCGCCACTATATGGAAATCACAAATTAAATAGTATTGTTAAAGCCACAGAACAACAATCAGCAATGGCTTATGGAAAATAGCACAAAATGTTTCTGCAAGCCACACAAAAATTGTCAACAATGCCTTATCGATAATAATGTAAACTATTTTATTACTTTGCAACCATTGCCACTACAAAGAAACCATAAATGAAATAATTTATTTGAGGCCACAGAATAACAATCAACAATGCCTTATGGAAAATAGCATAAATTGTTTTATTGCCTTGCAACCATCGCCACCACACGGAAACCATAAATGAAACAATATCGATTTCAACAGTGACCTAGACAATAGAAGAGTTCACAACAACAACCCATACAAAAAAAAAAAAAACTCCACACCTGGAAAAATTATTTTTTCAAGAGTACCTTATCGAAAATGAAATAATATAGCTAAAGCTAGAGAACAACAATCAACAATGCCTTATGGAAAATAACATAACCTGTATAGCACAAATTATTTTACTATGTTGCAACTATTGGCACACACGGAAACCATAAATGAAATAGTATTGGTTTCAATAGTGACCTAGATGAAAATCCCACAAAAATAGAAGAATTCATAGTAACAAAACTATGCAAAAAAACCAAAATAACCCAACACCTGGACAAAAATATTTCCCAACAATCCCTTATCAAAAACAACATAAGTTATTTTATTTCCAAAACAACATAAGTTGTTTTATTTCCAAAACAACATTCAAGAATGGCTTATGGAAGATAACATAAATTGTAACCGTTTCATTGCTTTGCAACCATCTCCAAGACACGGAAACCATAAATGAACTATAGGAAAACCAAACATGAAATAATATTGCCATGCCATAGGAATTCTCAAAACAACAATGCCTTATGGAAACCATAAATGAAATAATTTATTCGAGGCCATATAACAACAATCAACAATGCCTTATGGAAAATAGCATAAATATTTTTATTTCCTTGCAACCATAACCACCACACAGAAACCATAAATGAAATAATATTGGTTCCAACAATGACCTAGATGACAGAAGAGTTCATAGCATCAAACCCATGCAAAAAAAAAACTTTGCACCTGAACAAATTCTTTTTTCAAGAGAATCTTATTGAAAATGAAATAATATAGCTAAAGCTAGAGAGCAACAATCAAAAATTCCTTATGAAAAATAACATAACCTATATAACACAAACTATCTTATTGTGTTGCAACCATTGGCACAACATATAAACCATAAATGAAACAATATTAGTTTCAACAGTGACCTAGATGAAAAAGCCCACAAAAATAGAAGAATTCACAGTAACAAACCCATGCAAAACAAAATAACAAAATAACCGTGCACCTGAACAATTTTTTTCCCAATAGTCCCTTATCAAAAACAACATAAACTATTTCATTGCCAAAATAATATTCAAGAATGGCTTATGGAAGATAACATAAATTGTAACTGTTTCATTGCTTTGCAACCATAAATGAACTATAGGGAAACCATATATGAAATAATATTGCCATGTTGTGGGAATTCTCAAAAAAAGTACTATTTTTGAAATCCTCTACAAAGGGTTTGTTCCAAATGTACCTCTTCTCGCTTGCTTTAAAGGGGTTTTCCAAATGCACCTCTTCCCACTTGCTTTCTTTCAGATTCCTTCTTTCTCAAACCATTCGCAATAGTGCCTTAACATTCAACAATGTCTTATTATAAATAACATAAACTATTTAATTCCTTGGCAACCATTCCCAACAGTGCCTTATCGAAAAACAACATTAACTATTTTATTGCCTTGCAACCATCGCCACTATATGGAGACCATAAATAAAACAATATAGCTAAAGCCAAAGAACAACAATCAACAATGTCTTATGGAAAATATCATAAACTATATAACCTAAACTATTGTATTGCCTTGCAACCATCACCGCTACACATAAACCATTAATGAAACAATATTGGTAAAGCTACAGAACAACAATCAACAATGTCGTATGGAAAATAACATAAACTATTTTTTAAATCCTCTACAAAAGGATTTTTTTCCAAATGTACCTCTTCCCATTTTCTTTAAAGGAGTTTTTCAAATGCACCTCTTCTCTCTTGATTTCTTCTAGCTTCCTTCTTTCTTGAACCATTGCAAAAATCAAAGAAAACTATTAGAGATGAAAAAAACCACAAAACAGAAGAATCGCGGTTCACAGTGCTAATAGCAGCTAGACTTACAGAAACAACATAAACTATTTTATTTCCTTGCAACCATCACCACTATATGGATACCATAAATGAAACAATATAGCTACTCACAGTGGTTTCTCAGAGCTCTCATAGCAGGTAAAGCCACAGAACAACATCCAACAATGCCTTATCAAAAATTACGCAAATTGTTTATTGCTTCGCCATGTTTTCTCAAGTTTTAAATAGCAGGTGTTATTGCAACAATCTCCAAACCATTTCCACTATATGGAAAGCATACATCAATTAATGTTGAAGTTCCAAGCCCTTCCAGTTGGCGTTCAATTTCACTAGCCTTCTCTATCAACATGTCAAACACATTTATTTTTTTATTCAATTTCATTTATTTCATTTAAACTCACCACCTTTTTTCTGATCGACCAGAAGTCGCACGCCGATTTTTTTTAAAATTGGAAAGGCTAACAAAATTTACGGCTAAAATATTCCCACAATAATCCTATCGGCTTAATAAAGGGAAGGAAAATGTTGTGTTAGATGCACTATCAAAAAAGGATGAGAAGTATGAAGCTTTAATATGTTTCATTTCAATATTATAAGAAGATTGGGTAGTAGAGGCCAAAGAAGAGTGGCATAATGATGTTGCTACAAGTAATCTCATTCAACAATTGTACAAAGTGATCATAGTAGTTCAGATATTTTTTGCTAGAAGGGAGATACTTTGTGGTATAAAGAGCAATTGTATGATCTTTGAAATATTTCCTCTCTCAAACAAAATATTCTCATAGAGATTCATGAGTCTCCAATGGGTGGTTATTCAGGACTTTTGAAGACATATCATAGGGTCAAGAAAGACTTCTTTTAGGAAGGGCTAAAAGAGGATGTTCAAAAGTTTGATTTTTCAAAGAAATAAAGGGGAGACAATAAAGACACCTAGTCTCTTGCAACCCTTAGTTATTCCTAGCCAACATTGGGAAGAGGTCTCCATGGACTTCATCACAGGGCTTCCAAGATCTAATGGTAAGAAATTCATCATGGAAGTAATTGATCGCCTCACTAAATATGCATATTTTATTGCATTATCACATCCTTTTATAACAATTATAGTGGAAAAATCATTTGTGGAGAATATTCAGAAGTTACATGGTATTCCTAAGGTTATTGTTAGTGACTATGATCCCATATTTACTAGTAAATTTTGGATAGATTTATTTAAAATTTTGGGTACTCAATTAGCTCATAGTTCTTCATACCATCCTCATCTAATGGGAAAATAGAGGTTTTTAAAAAAGTGTTTGGAAGGATATCTATGTTGTTTTACTTCATATAAACAACCTCAATAGGTATAATAGTTACCACTAGAATGGTGGTATAACACTTCCTTCCATAATTCTTCAAAAATGTCTCCATTTATGGCATTATATGGATATCATCATCCTTCCATCATATTATCATTGAAGGTGTCACAAAGAGTTCTAGCTATGGAGGACCAGATGCTTCATCAACAATAAATACTCTCAGGACTTAAAGAGAATCTATCCATGGCACAAAATTGAATGAAGCAGCAGGTGAACCAATACCATAGTGAAAGAAGTTTTGAAGTTGGGGATTGGGTTTTTTTGAGATTTCAACCTTACAAGCAAAGTTCACTAAAGCAATAGTTAAAGAATAAAAAGTTATCTCCAAAACATTATGTCCCATATCAAATCATGCAGAAGATAGGTAGTGTTTCCTACAATCTTGAATTTCCATCAACAATAAAGATACATCCATATTTTCATGATTCTTTTTTGAAGAAGGTAATTGGGAATAATATCCCTACTCAAACAATATTATTGGAGCTCGATGAAGAAGGAAGAATCATATTAGAACCAAAGTTTATTCTTCAAAAATGCACAAGGAAGCTAAGGACCAGAACTCTCACTCAATATCTCATCTAATGGAAGAATTTACCAATTGAATATGCCACATGGGAGGACAAGGAATTAATTCAAAAGCATCCAAAATTGGCTAGCATTGAGGACAATGCTTCTTTGAAGTGGGGGCATGTTACGGCCTTAATATTAGAGTACAATGGGTTATGAATAATTGTTTTGTGGCTATCTTAACTCCTAACTAAGTCATATTATCATTAATATATTATTATTTAGTTGATTAGGTCAGTCTAGGGCTTATATAGGGTTATCTAAGTTGGCTTGGGTGATATCCTAGCCATAAATAAGTATATATGCAAGGTTGTGAGACTTATTTCATCATCATATTGTGAATTATGTTCTCATTGGAGATATTTAGAGGTTTCTCTCCTTGAAGTCGCTTGTTTTTCTTATTTATTATCAAGTATTTGTAGCATATTCCATATCATATTCTTCTATGATGCAATTTTATTTCATTATAGATCTAGCCTCACAAATTCGATTTTCACAACAAAAGTAAAACCTAACTCTCTTTGACTCTATGAACTCAATGGTGGGCTTAAATGTGTACCAGCAATCTCCAAATTCAACCTATAAAATAAATCCACAAAGAGGAAACCCCCAAATCTATTCTTTCTTTCAAGGTTTTTTTATTCTCCAAATCATCATATGATGCAAGAGAAGAGCATACTCAACTTTACTAGATCAACAATATCTTCAATCTAGCAATAGCTCATGCACAAAATAAACCTTGGATCTAAGAAGGAGTTTATAGATTTGAATATCTAATACCATTTAGGAGCTAAAAATTAGCTCACACCCTAGAATCACCTGCAAAAAAAAATATAATCTTCCACAAGAGAGTATGAAAAGATAATAGATTACTTGATTTGATATGATACAAATGTACAAGAGACTTGATTAAATATACAAGGTAAGAGATAGAATTAGAAAATATTGTGACATGTGTCTTAATCCTATAACATCAGACAACTAACTCAGCTAATATTAAATTACCTATGAATCAAGAATTCAAAATATAATATAAGAATATCTAAATGACAACTAAGACTTCTTAAGAGATTCATATGACCTAAGTAAACTTAACATGTAAATAGGACCTACTAGTGGAGTAGATAGGAAAAATTTCCTTAGTCATGTTGGAGTTGATAGTGAGCCTCGTGGATGTCAAAAATCACCTGTAACCAAAATTCCTATCACAAATAAGAGATCAAAGCAATTTAATTTTTTTGAAACCAAGATAGAATGATTGAATCTATAGAAGCATCTATATTTAGATTAACCTGTAAATTTTTTTTATTAGGGGTAAAGCAAGTTTTGATAGGACCCAAAATCTATTACAAATTGGTTTTAAAGGGTTTTAAAACCCTATCACATCAAAGCATGTTGCTAACAAGAAAATATTCAAACCAAAAGTAGCCCAATAATAGCAACAATGAATAAAAAATCAAGACTACATAAGCTACAGTAGATAAGTTTTTTAAGGGACCATGAACCCTTTACAACCAAGTTTCAATTGGGACCTGAAACCCTTAGGTAAAAAAAGATGCAAGCTACATCAGCCAGGCATCAGCAAACCAACTGCTAAGGAAAAAAACCATTGAGCCAAGGAAAACAATCATCTTAATGGTGTATAATGCCATATTACCCCTAATCAACACCATCTAATTAACATGTAATTGTTGTTGTCAATTGAATGGAATTATTACAAAGTACAATTTAATTAATGCTTATAAAAGAAAAAGTACAAACCCTAGATGAGGATTTGATTATATTGTGACAAGTGTCCTACTCTCATGCAATGAGACAACTTGACCTATTAATAGGCCAATAAATTAATGAAAAATCACTTCTAAGTTTAGCTTAAGTAATTAAAGTAATAAGGGACCTAATAATTAATTAATTATCAAGTGATATTCCTAATTACTCAAACACCCCCCTTAAGATCAACTTAGGGAGAGGATAAAAAACCTTGATGAAGAATGTAATGATGGATAAATGGATGAGTCTTGGCTACAAGGCTTTGTGAGGTACCCATGTGCAAAAAATGAAATCTCTCATAACTAGTGAAAGGAAGAAAACTACATGGGAAAAAACTTCTCTCCAAAAAAGAGAAAATGAAATGATTGCATTAGTGAAAGAAGGATAAGAGGACTCAATGTGACCCCCAAGGACTAATTTTTTCAAACAAGTAAAAAATATTTCCCCCCAATAAAAGAGAAAAATTGAGGATATGAATCCCCCCATAAAGAAAGAGCTCATATTCTAATGATAATTTTTTTGAAGACAAAACATGATCACTACTTGCAAACAACATTTCTCCCCTTCAGAAGAAACAAATCCACTAGTGATTGGAGAAGACATTCCCAAAAAATGGAATAATTAGGAATCCAAATCCAAATGATGTGTGCCTCTAAAAACTACTCAAGTGTGGACATGTCAGAATTAGATGATGTCAATCCAAGATCTTGTGAATACTGATGTAGAACAATCTCTTGTTGGTTTAGGTCTTTATTTTCCTAGTGGGTTAATTTATTTTCCCTTAGTCCTAGGTTTTTCCTACACCTAATTAAGATTTCTTAGGATAATAAAGTGATTTTATCATTTAATAACTATGAGATAAGTGATGTGGTGTCACCTTCCTTAAAGGGTGGAACACTTTCCACTTTTGGTGGCCATCTCCACAATTGGTGGTTAATTCCTATTGGTTGGATTTTCCACCTCTATCATCTCCTTAGTTCTATATAAAATCACTATCTAGCTTGTATTTTCATTCATTCTCTTGCATTGTTGCATAATTTGGCATACATGTACTTTGATTCATGTAGTTATTATTATGTAGATTTTATTTGAGCTCCTAATGTAATCTTGTCATCTTGACATTTGCACATCTCTTGGAATCTCAAATTCATGATTGTTTTATTTCATTTACATTTGTATATTTTATCTCTCTCTCATAGAATATCTTGGTTATTCAATCTATTTCAAACTATAACGGCTCAAAAGATGATAAAGATGATGGTGGGATAATAGTGATGATGTGGTTGTTAACAAAGAGGAGATGAATGTCCTCAAAGTAATCCTCAAAATTTTCAATATAGGACTCTACAAACAAAGATGATATGTTTGTAAGATACGAATCTAGAGTAGATTTTTAGAAGATGATGAATGTCTTGTTGCATTAAACCAATAGGGGCCAAGAATGTGGTGATGTTAACTTGATCAAGAACAAAAAAATATGGTGATGTATTCTCAATCTAAAGAGTGGGAACATGAAGACAATTCTTTGAACCATCAAAACATGCAAGACTTTTGATATACTCAATCTCCTCTAAAGAATCATGATCAAAGAGTATGAAATTTGCATCTACAAGAGGAATGAGATAATTTGCAGTAGGATCCTCTGGGTATCAAGAGATATGAGGGTCTTCATGGATCTCACAAAGGAAATTCTAGTGTGTGGGGACAATCAATATATGATACAATACACATAGTGTCAGGATCAACACTAGAATAAACTACTTCTACAACATGATCATTGATAATACCCCATGTTGATAAACTCCCTATAGTGTATGGTGTAGGTATAAGTCCATAAAGATAAAGAAAAAATTCAAGGCACCTGAGATATTTCAGGATGTCGTGTCACCAAGACTCATAGTTATACTTTTTCTAGGATTACCACAAAAGGATGAAAAAAACCAATGATACTTCTTCAAATGAAAAAAATAGAGATTGATAACCTTAGTACATGTAGAAAAGATCAAATTAAGATATCTCACATAAATAGATACTTTCCATGTGCCAAGACATCCAAGTAATTGACAAAAAAGTGAAATCATAAAAAACAAAGTAAAATGTGCCTAGGGTAGATTTTGGAAAATGTGCATGTGTGAATTTAAAGATCTTTGAAATACCTTTCCAATGCCACATTAATCACGAAAATTGGAGATAGAGGTGAAATTTTCTAAGCTTGGAAGAAAAAATGATGATCTAACTTTGATTGATAATCAAATGAACCATCATTGTAATATGATTATAAGGCCCACAACACTAAAATTTGCTCAGAACCATCTTTCTAATGATATCTTATTTTTCCAATTTTGATACTGTATGCCCAAGTTATACCAAAAAGAAAAAATAGCTCCTTTAAGGAAAATTAGAGCTAGGAGGGGGCTAAGTGGTTGTACGGTCATCCATACTGCTGATGTTAACATGACATCATGTTGATGTTAGCAAAATATTCAAGGAATATTCACCTTTCTACCAAATAAAATAAGTCACCAACAATCACCAACAAATAAAACCACTATTTCAATATTTTTACCTCCAAAAAAACCATTTTGATAAAGATTATAAAAGATGAAAAATGTGATAGATTTTGAAATGAAAATTCTATAAATGAAAATCTATAAATAGTACAATGATAAAGAATTAATACCTAAAGCATTCAAATGTTAATATTGAACAAAATATGAAGGCAATATGGAACAAGATAACCTTGAAGCTTCAAGAAATCCCCAAAGGTGATTTGTTGCTTCAATATTTCTATTAAGAGAGAGAGAGAAATGAAATGCAATGTGGATAGAATCTTGTTATATCTTCAATGGTGAAAAACAGTAATTCAATATTTTTTTTGAACCAAAAGATGCATGAGAGTGAGAAGGTGTGAAAATCAAGCATCTCCTTTCCAAAAACAATTCAGGTTGATTTTTCTTCAATGTGATTGCATATAGGGGCATTACATGTGACAATCCATAGGAAGGTAATGCTCTAATAGCCACTAGAATCATATTTTTTGTAGTAAAATATTGCATTGTGCAAACGTTTGTGTGAAATTCTCTTGTATAGAAGAATTCATACACAAAATAAAACTAGGAACAAAATAAAACTAAAAAAATATAAAATTTAAGTGCTAAAACTTTTAAATCAAATGATTCATAAAAAGTATCAAGAAAGGACATCATTTAGTGTAAAATTGCAAAGGTATGTAATTTAAAAACATGTGGACCAAACCTAATATCTACTCAATATAAGAGACTTTATTTGAATAAGGGAGAGTTGAAGGTGACAATGGGGATCTTGAGGCCCAAAAGTTATGATTAATTATTTTATCATCCTTTATAAGGCATGAGAAAATAAAAAATTATGTTATAGAAAGATAATACTCTAACCTAAAATTCAAATGTAAATCTATCTAAATATATTATTTATGATTTATAAATAATATCATATGAGGTTGGATGCATTGATAGTTTTAATGAAAAAATCCCCACCTTCCATTATGCATAAGAGAAAGTCATCATTATCCAAATATCTAATGACTCAATAATGCCCTAGTCAATTGGATCTATATTTATATTTCTTGCTAGCTCTTGTACCAAAAAAAATCTTGTTCTAAACATTAAATAATCCACTTGAATTGGATGGGAAGAAACCTTCTTGCTAAATACTGATTACTTAATCCAAAAATAAATCTTTTTTTTTTTATTTTTCATAGCTATAAATCCTTAACATGTTTACCTATTTGAATTTCTCTTGAAAAATTATGCAACTGATAAATAATGGCATGTTATTTTGATCTCATATGAAAATTTATGAATTTTGAAAGATGAAAAGAAATAAGAAAATCTAAGAGAAGGGAATGCCTTGCCTTCTCTTTTCCTATTTTTGCTTTCTCTCTTTTTGAAAGAAGAGGAACATCCCACTTTATATTTTCCATCAAGAAGAGGTGAAAATTCACTAAAAGGAGATGAAAGGTTACATAATGTCTCTTCCATTTCCAAAGGGTATATGAAAGATAACACATTTCTCTTCCTTTTCTAAGGCTTTGAAACTATGATCTAATTTAAGATTGAATTAAGAATAGATGGAGATTGTAGAGTCTTTCATCTCTTCTATTAGGATATATTGTGATAATTGTTCTCATATTTGATTGTATTAGCAAAGTAAGTTCATTGAGAGTTTCAAAATTAGTCTTTTGAGAGTTTTCATTTTTTGAGAGATATTTTAAATAATCAATAGACAATGGTATTTTTTTTGAAAGCATTCAAAGTAATTAGGTGGATGTAATCCATATTTTAATATATTTTTTACCCATAATATGTTTCTCTAGTTATTTCTTATTTGTCTCCATTATTCACGATGATTTTCCTCTTTTCCACGTTATTAATTAAAATTTAATCATGTGAATGTAATAGTGAATTTTAACTACTCCCATAATTCACTATATCTAATTTCTATAAGTTGGTGCCTTTCTAAGAGGAATATCCTCCCCAAGTTGCAAATAATTACTAACTCTAACTATGTAGGCCTTGTCGAATTGGGTTTCTTTTCAGTCATTTCTCATGAAACAACTCTTGAGTTCTACTAGGTGAGTATACTCTTAATCATAAAGGAGGAACTATAAGTACATGTGAAGCATCACTCAGCCTCCAATGTAATAACTACAAAATTAAAAACCAAGGAAAATGAGGTTGCCCTTAAGTTGAAGTGTAATAGTATATCCCACTTGTGGGCCACTTTCTAATGTATAAATTTATACAAAATATTGTGTCTCAATCATAAGTCACAAGGAAAGAATTATTTATTGATTATCACATTCATGAAACATGTGTCCCTTAAACATTTTATATGGTACCTTTTTCCTCCAAACTACATACATCAATTTTACTACCTAAAATTGTCCACTTTGATTCTTTTTTTGGGGTTCAAAAAATCCTTGTGAACATGTAATTATAAAACTATCCCTCATTGTGAATTTTATTAAAATTAGTAATTTATATTATTTTCTAAAAATTACTTTTAATTTTATAATAAACATTGGTGCTTTACAAAAATAATGACCTTTATTTGAGACATTAGGGAAACAAATATGTCAAAAAATTCACCACTTTGTCCCTATTTTTATGGAAAAAAATCAATTTTCATATATAAGTAAAGATAAATGTGCTATAGTAAAATATTGATATGTTTTAATTCTTGTTAAACAAAAAATTAATAATAAAAAAATCATAAAAATAAATACCAAAATATATCCATGTACTATATAATGGAGTTGATGATCTAAGTCTAAGAAATCATAAAAAATTATGTAGTTCAAGTTATGTATTATGAGAAAAATTTACTCAACAAAAAGGAGTAAAATATAGTAAACACTATAGAAAACTAACTAAATATGATATAAATAACTTATTATAAAAATTTAAAAATAAAAATTGAGTCTATATATAAAATTTCATAAATCATTAGTCTACACCATCCTTAAATTATTGATCAATTTATTCATTATAAGTGACCAAACGATGAATTATTTAGAAAAAGACCTTTAATTTTTATCACCCCAAAAAATAGGGCACCCTATTGAGTTTTCACCCCTTATAATAAAACTCATATTCTATTCCCATAGAGATAGTCACCATTACATATATTCAAATCTCCAACACTTGTTGAAGGTTAGTTACAAATGGGTTTGAAAGCTAAGCGGGCTTAACCTTGAGGTAAAATCCATGGTTAAGTAGACTTAAATTGGAGTAGTAATCAACTGGGTGACCTCGTGGGAAGGTCCAATGCTTCACCTATATGAGAATCACTTAGATGCAATTATTTCTAATTAGACTATTCATTATCATGAGAGATGGTTTCTTGTTAACCACTACTCATGAAACATGGGTCAATGAGTTTGACTCAAAAATATACACGGTTGAATCTTGATAGTAATATCATAATTTTACACATTATGAAAAATACCTCCTATTTATCAATTGATGAACTAAAGGGGATATATAATGAATGATTCATAAGGAATAACACTTGATAAAAACTTTACAAATTGGTTTGGAAGCTAATAGAGCTTAGCCTTGGAGAAGAATCCATGGTTAAGTGTTCTTGAGTTGGAGTAGTACTGGGATGGGTGACCTGTTGATAAAGCACAATGCTTCACCTCTGTGAGAATCAACTATATGCAATGAGTGCTAAGTGGACCATTCACTATCATGAGATATGGGTTCTTGTGAACCATTACTCACAAAATATAGGTCAATGAGTTTGACTTGAAAAATTACATGATTGAATCTTGATAGCGATATCATAGATTAACACGCTGTGGAAAATACCTCATATTTATCAATTGATGAGCTAAAGAGGGTCTAAAATGAATGGTTCATAAGGCACAACATTTTCTAAAGGTTTTTTAAATGGGGTTGCAAGCTAAGTAGGTTTAACCTTGGGAAAAACTCCATGGTTAAGAATGCTTGATTTGGAGTAGTATTAGGATGGGTGACCTCCTAGGAAGGCCCAATTCTTCACCTCTATGAGCATCACCTAGATGCAATGAGTGTTAAGTGGACCATTAATTATCATGAAAGATGGATTCTTGTGAATCAGTATTCATGAAACATGGTTCAATGAGTTTGACTTGAAAAACTACACAATTGAATCCTGATAGGAATATCATAATTTGACACACTATGGAAAATACCTCCTCTTATATTTTTGAACTTGATAAAAGTATGAAATGAAACCAATCTATTGAATAAAATATTTCAAAGAAACTTTTTCATAGGTTCTTAGCAAAGATATTTTTTAGTACCTATGTATTTTTTACCAATACCTGTGTAGCTATTTATCAATTACTACATAGGTTTTACTAGTATGAGTAATTTATAATTAGTTGTCTTGGGCTATGTGAAGGTTCCATTAATAGGTGAAAGTTTCATCGAATAGAAATTCTAATAAATATCATCAATTGAAGTTTTAAATATATTTGTGTTGAAATGAACAAGACAACTGAGAGGGGGGGTGACTCAATTATAGCAAATTAACCTTCAAAACCCTCAATAGTAATAAGATCCACAAGCATTCATTAACCCTTATTTTGTTAGTTTGATTAAATATGAAATACAAATAACAGAAAGTAAAATCACAACATACACATGAGAAGACTATATTTACGTGGAAAAACCAATGAGAGAAAAACTATGGTGAGGATTAGCTCACAATATAAGTAATATAAAAATTGATACAAAGGGGCTCACTGCTAGAATAGGACACACTATCCAAAAAAGCTTATAGTCAAAGTTCACTACCACACAAAGAATACAAGAAAATAGAAGAACAATGTTACACAGAGAAAATACTTATCAATGCAACAAGGAGTCCACTACAATCGCTCACACTTTCACAGTCTCACATGAAAGATATCGGATGCCTTTAGCTTAGTGCCTTCAAGAACCCTAACATGAAATTTGCAGTGCTCTACTTAATTTCACATCACACAAATCACTTGAAAAAATCTCGCATCTATCTTGCTTCTCACTCCTTTGTCACTCAACCTCTCTCAACACCATACATACTTATATCAACCTCTACCTCAAAAAAATTCTCCAAAGTTGGCCACTAGTCATTATATATTCAAATTCAAAATAGGTCGGCACCTAAACATTCCCACAATGGATAGGAATAAAAGGAAACCTACATAAATCTTTAATTAGGACCCAAATAGATCCCAACACACTTTCACAATCCTTGCATGTAGTGTTAAACACAAGGTCATCCAACACCCATGCAAAAAACCATAAACATTAAGTACACACTTCCTTAGATCAAACCAAAAGTTTTGGACAACATAGTTCACTTGAAATCAATCCAGAACAATCCACGAGCTACATAAAATTTATCAAACACTTCATTCAAGCTCGCATCAACAAATACTTCAACTCAGGACAAATGATAACCCTTATTTGCATATTGTTAAATGAAACTCTCACTGTACTGCATCAAATCAAGTAAAACCTTGAACACGAAAATATAAGAAACTTCCCAAATCTACACAACCTGAGTCCAAATAGTGGAGAAATTTGGAGAAAATACATTTCTCCCAGACAAAAAAAAAACTTCATAGAAAAACTAGTTCACACATTGGTGAAAATATCTCACACTATACAATGATTTAGAAAACCAAATTTTGAATATAGAAACCTATCAACCTTGAATAACCTATAAGAACCACACAGGCATAGCATCAACACAGAAAGAACATAGATCATAATACCAGAGCACACTATGAACATTTGCACAACATATTTTACTATGTTTATTTAATTTTCTCAAAATCACTTGGAAACCAAGTACCAGGACCATCATCTCAACTTATTACTTCATTCCAACTCGTCTTCATACTCTACAACAAAATAATAGCTCCATGTACTCACAACACTTCCTCAAGGCCTCAACTACACATGCACAACATGTTTTCCTCTTTCAACAATTTTCTCAATATCCTCAACATCTTTATCCCATAGTTGACATCAATGACAACACCAATCAATAGACTTCATGTTGTCATTAATGACAACACCAGTCAGCAAACTTATTGTTGACATCAATGACAACACCATCATTCTAGCAACAATCTCCCCCTTTTTTATTGATGGTAACACAAAATTTTAAAAGCCACCAAAGACCACACAATAGCTCTGAACACACTCTCCTCTTTTTTTGGATTAGATAGCCTACACAACATTCTTGAAACTTCTCCCCCTTACAAGAGTCTCTTTCTCTCTTACATGATTATTTCTCCCTCTAAGTAGATAAGTTCTTTTTTTCACATGATTCTTTACTCCCCCTTTGACATCAATGGAAAAGGATAAAATATTTTGCATTGTTCTCCCTCTTTGACAATGGACCAAAATTACCGATTTTGAATACTCCCCCTTAGGAGAACACCCAACCAAATCAGTAACACAATGACAGCACATGACACTACCTACTCCCCTGAGAAGTAGCCACCAACATCAATCCAAAAAAGAGATAGATCCATATATCCGCTAGATTGATGCACATCTATATGCATCTAGATCAAGAAAGGAGGGGAAATAACCCCTAACTTCTTCAAAAGTATCCTTAGGAAGAGCCTGAGTAAATATATCATAAATTTGATCCTTTGTAGGAACATACTCAAGCTTCACTTCATTCTCCATTACCTTCTCTCTCAAAAAGGGATACCTGATAGATATATGTTTTTTCCTTGAATGCATCACTAGATTCTTTGAAATTTTTATTGCACTTGTATTATCACAGAAGATAGATATATGTTTGTCATATATAACTTTGATATCCTTCAATGTTTTCCTCATCCATAATACCTATGTACAACATGATTTTATTGCAATATACTCAGCCTCTACAGTGGATAAAGAAATTGAATCATATTTCTTACTCATCCATGATACCAATCTACATCCAAAAAATAGTGCACCACCCCTTGTACTTTTCCTATCATCAACACAACCAGCCCAATCTACATATGTATAAGCATTTAATGTGAAATCAATATCCTTAGGATACGAAAAACCACAATCCGATGTGCCTCTTAAATATATAAATATTCTCTTCACTGTTGCAACATGTGTTTCTTTAGGATCTTCTTGAAATCTATCAACAAGACAAACTATATGCATGATATATGGTCTAGTAGCACTCAAATATAATAGTCCACCAATCATAGATCTATACTTACTCTAATCAGTCTTAGGTGAATCATCATCTTTGCTCAATTTACAACCAGACACAATAAGATTACATGCCGGTTTAGAGTCATCCATTCCAAACTTCTTCAACATCTCTTTGACATTCTTAGTGAAATGAAAATCCCTTTATCTATTTGATTGATCTATAGCCTAAGAAATAAATTCATCTCCCAAAACATTGACATCTCAAATTCTTTCTACATTTCTTCTGCAAAGTTCTTACACATATTCTTATTTCCACCAAAGATAATATCATCCACATATACAACTCCTATCAATATTGTCTTCCTCAATTTTAAAGTAAAGATTACTATATGTGGAGCCATTATTGAATCCTTGTTGTATCAAGTACCTATCTAATCTTTCATACCAAGCTCTAGAAGCTTACTTTAATACATATAGTTCCTTATTCAATTTACATACCATGTCCAATTGATCTAATAACTAAAAACCTTATGATTGTTCCATGTAAACCTCTTCTTCCAATTCTCCATTCAAAAAAGCAGACTTCACATCCATCTGGTAAACCTTAAAATATTTATGGGCTCCAAATGCCAAAAACATTTTGATAGCTTCCATCCTAGCCATAGTAAAAAAATTCTCCTCGGAATATATGCATTCTACGTGTGAATAACCCTTACGCACAAGTCTTGTTTTGTTCATTACTACTTCTCCATTCTCATCCAGCTTGTTCCTTAATACCCATTTAGTTCAAATTATGTTCTTGTTTGTCGATCTAGGGACTAATTCCCAAGTTTGATTCTTCTCTATCTGTATAAGTTCTTCTTCCATTGCCTTCATCCAATGATCATCCTTACATGCTTCACTCACTAATTTAGGTTCAACTTTAGAAACTAAACAAAAATTTACCTCAACTTCAGCAACTTTGCTTCTTGTTAATACACTTTTCCTCATTTCTCCAATGATTTGATCTTTGAAATGATTATTTTTCACATACTTAGGGGTTTTAGGGGTCTTCTTCAGAGCTTCTTCCTCTTCATTCTACACTTCTTGTTCATCATCCTTTTCTTCTACTTCTCTGTAATCAAATTCATCTGACACATATCCATCTACTACAATAGAATTTTGAAAGTTTTCATCAAATTTAACATTTGAACTTTAGATTATCTTTCTCAACCTTTTCTTATAACATTTGTAAGATTTGATTCTAATAGAGTATCCAAGGAAGATACCTTCATCAAACCCTGTATCAAACTTTCCTAAGTTTTCTTCTTCTCTTTTGATGTAACATTTGCTTCCAAACACTCTAAAGTACTTCATAGTAGGAATCCTTCCATACCATATCTCATAAGGATTCTTTGTGTTGTTAGATTTAGCTTGAAATCTATTAAATATGTAAATAATAGTATTAATAGCTTCTCTCCAGTATACTTGCAGTAGATTTTCCTCTTTCATCATAGTCCTTACAGCTTCTTGAATAGTTATTTTTTTCCTTTCAATAAATCCATTCTACTGAGGAGTTCTCAAGGCAGACAAGTGCCTCTTTATTCCATGAACTTCACAAAACATATTAAACTCATTGGAGGTAAATTCACCACCTCTATCAAACCTCAAAAATTATTTTTAAATTCATTTCATTCTCGACCATAACCTTAAATGCCTTGAATTTATCTAATGCATATGATTTATCTCTAAGAAAAGTAACCCATGTCATTCTAGAATAATCATCAATCAAAATCATGAAGTGCATATCACCTTGGAGACTTCTCACCCTTGTAGGACCACAAATATTTGTATGCACTAATTACAATAGTCTGGTAGTAGATTGTTCCTTTCCCTTAAAGCTACTCCTTGCTTGTTTTCCATATTGAAAACTCTCACAAATAGCATTGATAGGTTTTGTGATCTTAGGTAAATCTCTCACATCGTGAACCGAACTAATCCTGTCCAAATTATAAAAATTCATGTGACAAATCCTTCTGTTCCATAACCAACTATCATTAATCTGCAACATAAAGCAATGACCATCAGCACACTTAAGTTGATAGATGTTTCCATTTGTTTTCTTACTTGAAAAAATCATAGTTGTGGACCCTTTTTTGTATCTCACAAGCTTCATTCTTAAACACAATATTGTATCCTTCACTATGAATTTGTCCAAAACTCAAGAGATTATGTCTTAAGCCCTTAACATTGTAAACATTTTTAGTATTATGCTTGCCATCAAAACTAATTGAACCAATTCCACAAATCTTAGCTCCTAAATCATCTCCAAATTTAACTAATCCTCCATCATAATTTTCAAGTTTAACAAACTTACTTTTATCTTTGGTCATGTGATTAGAGCAGCCACTGTCAACAACCCAGTAATTATTATCTTCTTTGGCATGAAAAGTAGATACCAAAGTACCTTCAACCTTGTCCTTCATCTCCAATATACTTTCCTTCACGCGACTTTCAGGGTTAGTAGAACTAGATTCTTCTTTTATAGCCAAAAAAATACATTCATTATCATCAAAGTCTCCATAATCAAATTCATCGTCAGAGATACCAACATCTTCTTTGACATAGTAAGCTTTCCTGATCATATTTCCTTTATTTTCCTTATTATTATTTATAGCTCTCATTGGACATCTAGAAGCATAATGACCTATACCACCACAACTAAAACATTTGAAAGGTAATTTACCTTGATACTTATCGGTACCCTTTTTCATCTTCCTCACAAAGTTAACTTCTAGATCATCAAGATCTTCATCTCCTAAATCTTCAACCTTCTCTGATTTACCAACCTTGAAAGTAGTCTTAGCTTTTGCACCTTTCTTCTTTTTTCTCATCTCAAATGCGGTTAGAGAACCAATCAACTAATCTCCAGAATATTTATCAAAATAAACTATTTCCTTAATAGCATATACCTTTTCACTATAGTAATCTAGAAGAGATCTAATAAATTTCTTCACTACTTTAGAATCTTTAACGGTTGCACCAAGATCTCTCATATTACTTACCAATTCATCAACTCTTTGTATGTAGCATTTTATTGTTTCATCTGCAGACATGTACATCATTTCAAATTGCACCTTCAATTTATCCAACATTGCTTGTTTGACCTTCAGATCTTCTTCATAAATATTTTCTAACTTATCCCAAACTTCTTTAGTAGTCTTCAAACTCATGACTTTAACTAATTCAGCATTTGAAATACTATTCACAATAATGTACCTTTCTCTAGCATTGATCTCATTCAACTTTATTTTTGTATTTTTACTTGCACCATTCGAAGGTGGAGTGTATAGAGTCTGATTGGCCTTCTTAATCTGATATCCCTAAGCACGCAAATATCCTTCCATCTTTGTCTTCCAGAATGCATAATCTGATCCATTGAATCTAGGATATTCCAAAGGAATCTTGTTCGCCATCCTAGATCTACCTTAAGTGGTTAAGATCTTCTTCAATGTGTTGGAAGAATGAAGAAGAAACCCTTTGGTGTGTTTTCATTGATGCCAATATTTTTTCAATGACAATTTTGTCCATCTGATAAACTAGGTTTCTATTATTTTGATCTGATCATTTGATTTGGAACTGTTGATAGTGGAAGATCGCTCCATGAGATTTTAATATGTTTTCAAGGACTAATAATTGCATCTCTAGACAAGTTCTCAATGATTTTGGTTGAATGAGATAGAATATATAAATGATAGAAGTTTGGCTTACAATATTTTTCTTAGTATTGGTGCAAAATGGCATGGTTCTCCTTTTGGTTGGCATAGTTAAGTGGTGTATGCTTCGTGGATGATTTAAAGAGATCCTTATTAAGTCCAAGCCAACTTAATTCATGTCTTGCATGTTTTTTTGAAGAAAATAAGTTTTGGGTTAAGCCGAAAAGCTACATTTGAATTAATTGTGTGTACATCTAATTAGGCTGACCTAATTGATGTATGAAGATGTAATAGCACTTATATATGAAAAAATTTTGGATTAAGTGGATAGTGAAGTGTGGAATGCAAAATTTAATAAGCAGTAATGAGCATTTGTATGATATTGTGTGAAGTTGTATGTATTTTTCATGAACCTGCAAATTGGTGCAAGATTTTATTTTCCAGAGCTCAATTGGAACTGAACTCTACATACATAAGGTGTATTTCATTAGTTCACCCTTTTTGGTAGTGAGCCACACTCTTTTGTAATCATTTCAGGTTGTGAGCCTTTCAAGGATGGTGTGTCCTGGCAGTGTGCCCTATAATATCTTATGGCTGATTATAATATATTGTGAGCTAATCCTCACTGTGGTTTTTCCCATTCTAGGTTTTCCATGTAAAAATCCTAGTGTTCATGTGTCATGTGATGCTATGATCTCTTTCATTTTCTTGATTACAGTTGTATCTAGATATGTTTTAATTATTGAATGGTTTAGTAGAATACTGATTCACCCTTCTCAATATTTTGTGTGTTCAACAACTGGTAGTAGAGCTTGGCTCCTTTGGAAAAATTTAACAACTCAAGGAAGACCTTGAAGTCTAAACACATGGCTAACAAAAATTATCTTGTTCCTCTAGAAGAGATCTCTGCAATTGAAGAACTCCATGTTGCTCTTGATGATCTAGACAAAATTGAAAATGAGAAAGAAAATCTAAGGGAAAACTTGAAAGAAGCAAATGAGTGTATCAAGAAGCTGAGAGAACAAATCAAAAAATTCAAAGAAAGACATAGAGAAGTAAGTGATCAGTTGAATAAATCCAATGAAGATATCGTTGAACTAAAGGTGCAAGTGGAAGAAAAGAAAATAATTGAAGAGTGTCATAAAGCTAAAATCTAGAGCAAGATTGATGAATGTACAAAGCTTGAACAAGAAGTGGTAACCCTAAGCTTTGACTTGGAGAAAGCAAGAGTCTGTGAGGATAAATTCAAAACAATTACTACAAATATTGATGAGTTGATTGCATTTCAAAAACCAACTAAGGATAAAGGTGGTCTAGAACTTGAATAAGGTCAAAGCTCAAAGGAAAATTAGACTCCTAACAAAGTTGACAATCAAAAGAAGACTCAAGGAAATGGTAGATAGATCAAGAATCAAAGAGGTAATACTGGAAAGATTCCTATCAAGCAACCTAATGCTCAAAGGTACCCATCTTTCAATGGTAATTATTTTTCATGTAATAAATTTTGTCATAAAGCAACAAAATGTAGAAGTAGAATGAATCAGAATGTTGGATTCTTTTATGGATAATGTTTTGCCTGCAATAAATTTGAACATAGAGCTACTAAGTGCAGAAGTCAGATAATGATGATGAATAGATTCAATACTAGTAGAATGATTCAATATTTTCAAGGATATTGCTACACATGTAATGCATTTGGACATAAAGATAATCAATGCAGATCAAGGTTAAATACAAATCAATCTGTTCATAAAATTGTTGTATGTTACACCTACAATAAACTAGGACATATTTCAAGATTATGCAGAAGCAAAAATGGGAAGGATTCTAATTCAGGACAAATGAATAAACATTTGAATAAAGTGGATCCTACTAATATGATCCTTGATGAGTGCATTATTGAGGCAGTAGAACCTAGAACTTTATGGATAGATCCTCTAGGATATGAAATTGATGAGAAAATAATTGAGGGACTGATTGAAATGTTATTGAATAGTCTGAAGGATCCCACTTTGTCCCATCATGGTACATATGAAGATAAGTCTACTAAAGTTCCTTTAGATAATCTAGCACCTGAAAGAGCTAAAAGAGTAAATAAAAAGGTTGAGGAATTCTTTCGAATGCACTAAGTATCTAAGGATGATGTTGATGGGTTAAGGGAACTTGCAGAAGAGAAAAGGACCAGATCAGCTGAGGTTCCCTCTAGACCTAGGAGATCAGGAAGAGCATCCTCCTCTTCCTTTATAGTACCTGCAACACCTAGTACAATGGCAATTATGAAAGGTAATAAGGCATAGCATAGTACTCCAGCAGCAGTTAATATAACTAAATCCTCTGGACCCAGCACCAAAGCCTCTAAGAAAATAAATGTACCTCTTCTTGGACCATCTACCACCCCCGAAAAAAGAGTAAAAAAAAAGGCTAGCAGGAAAAGGAACTTAAGTGATGCTATATAGGAAGAAATTGATCTTGTCTTGCAAGAAGAGAAACAATTAAAAAGGAACAGAAGAAGCAATGTCTTCGTCAGCAATGAAGAAGTTGAAACCTAAGAAAATTTTGATATCTCACCAGATAAAGAGATAGAAGATTAAATAAAAGCTTTCAAAATACATGTACATGAGAAGAAATTTGAAGAGGGTGCATCAAAACCTATGGAGAACATGCCCAGCTCTCTTCTGATAAGAGAACACTATCCTTTGAAGAAAGAATCCTTAATTAATAATACAATAGAGTCTGAGGATTTATTAGCCATTGCTAAGTTGTTTGATGAAGTTAATGAAGAGGATAAGCAAAAAATTGTAGATGCTTTTAGTCAATACCTGGTTATTTTTAATGAGTCTATGGAATCTATAAGGAAGAAGGTGACTAACAATGTATGGGAAGCATTAGTACATAGAAGGCATGAAGCTATAACTGTTGAGGAAAAAATTAAATTAGATGCCTTAAACACATATGGATCCTCCTTATCTGAGAAAGATGTTTCTACCTTTCTCAAAGAATGTTGAGCCCAGTTGTTTAGAGTTAAATAGAGATTCACTCTTTTAATGACTAGAGAGAAAGACAATACTGAAAGGTTAAGGAAAGAAACTCATGATACAATAAAGGATTTGGCAAAGAATTATGGGATGAAAACTAGCTCTTCATCTCATACATCTCAAGCACAAGAGCCTGCTAATGTTATAGAAGTTTTGAATAAGGTTGATGATAAACATGTTGTCTCAAAGATGTCTACCCCTCCAAAAGATACAAAAGAAAAGACCAGTAAACACACTAAAGAATAACAAAAAGGTGACTCTGGTAACAATCCAAAAGAACAAAATGAGGATACCACAAATAGAGAAAAAGAAGACAGGAATAAAAATAAAGGTAAAAAAGGTAAAAAGAGAAATGATGGTAGAGATGATCAAGACAAGAAGATGAAAATAAAGAAAAACCTTCAGGAAAACCCTCTGGAGAGGAAGAAGAAGAAGAAGATGATGACAAAGAAGAGAATAAAGAAGATACAGAAGTTGGGAGAAGTGAAGAAGAACCGTCAAAGACTATTGAGTCATCAAAGCCATCTGGAGAATTATTTAGAAGTACTCTTAAAGGTTTATTAACAAGGAAAACAAGGATTGAGCCTGTGCTACCACCTCAATTGATTTGAATTCCATCACATCTGAGCTATGTGGACCTGAGAAAGATCTCATCGGTTGAGAGAATAAAGATTTGTGGCACTTTTCCTAGTTTCAGTACATAGGAAATGGTTGAAACTTATCAGAGAGAGACTAAATTAGTAAATGATGCAATCAAGGTTTTACAGGAGATAGTTCCCAGTGCTACAATTGATGACTCCTTAGCTCTTGTTGAGAATCTGAAGCTTCTGGTTGATTCAATCAAAGAGTACAACTCTAGCCTTAAGAAGTAGAGTGAGAAAGAGGTTGAGTCAAAACTTTTAGAGAAAAGGCTACTTGTACTATAAGATAAATGTGCAATTGCACACAACAATGTAATGAAAAGTCTAAAAGAGGTAAAGGATTATGATGAGGAAACTTAGATACTGTTTGTATATTGCATGCAATGACCTGATGCCACTCGAGGTATTGAAGATCTAATGGACTCAATAGATTCTTAACTTGCAAATACCTCCGAAACATACAAAATCATAGATGACAGAAACTATACTGCTTGGACTTCTATTACAAACTTGCAAAGCAATTTTTTCACCTTACAGAAGTAGAAAGAAGACGCAATAAGGCGATTTGGACAACTTGGAGACTTGGTTATGCCTAGACACATCCCTATATCATATGCCCTAATGGATGCAAAGAAACTTGAAAAGATGAAACTCAATCCATCCACTTCAAAAGAAGGAGAAGAATGTTTAGTTGAACTGGAATCATTGCACAAAACTCTTGTCAAAGTGAAGGGGATCTGGGATGAAGGAAAACTGGCTTGGGAATCTATTCTCAAGGAATTACAAGGTGCCTCTAGTTAAAAAATTTCTACATTTCTTATTTAATTTTTTAGTTTATCATCAGGATGCCCTTTATCCTTGATGTCAATGGGGGAGAATATACTGTTATGGGAGAAGATACAAGTGTGAAGAAATTTTTTCGTTTTTGTCTTGGAGAAGTCTTTGTTCAATTTGTGTAGTTGATAGGGAGAGTGAAGACAATTTTTGGCACATGTTTCCATCAATGAAAAAGGAGGAGATTATTGAAATAATAATGAAGAAACCCTTCGGTGTGTTTCCATTGATGCCAACATTTGGTCGGTGACAGTTTCAGTCCATCTGATAAACTGTGTTTCTCTTATTTTGATCTCGTAATTTAATTTGGAATTTCTCATAGTAGAAGATTGCTCCATGAGATTTTAATATGTTTTTAAGGACTACTAATTGCATCTCTAGACAAGTTTTCAGTGATTTTGGTTGAATGTGATGGAAGATATAAATGATATAAGTTCGGCTTACAGTATTCTGCTTAGTATTGGTGAAAAATGGCATTGTTCTCCTTTTGGTTGACATAGTTAACTAGTATACACTTCGTGGATGATTTAAATATATCCTTATTAAGTCTGAGCCAACTTAATTCATGTCTTGCATGTTTTTTTTTTAAGAAAATAATTTTTGGGTTGAGCCAACAAGCTACATTTGAATTAAGTATGTGTACATCTAATAAGGCCAACCTAATTAATGTATGAAGATGTAATAGCACTTATATATGAAAATTTATATGTATTGATTGGATAGTGAAGCATGACATGCAACATGTAATAAGAAATAACGAGAATCTATGTGATATTGTGTGAAGTTGTATGTATTTGTTGTGAACCTACAAACCGATGGAGCATTTTGTTTTTCAAAGCTCAATTGGAACTAAAATCTGCACACAAAAGGTTTATTTCATCAGTTCACCCTTTTTGGCAGTGAGCCACACTCTTTTGTAATCATTTTAGGCTATGAGCCTTTCAAGGACTATATGTCTTGGCAATGTGCCCTATAATATCTTATGACCGATTATAATATATTGTGAGCTAATCCTCACCATGGTTTTCCTATTCTATATTTTCCAAGTAAAAATCTTGGTGTTCATGCGTCATGTGATGTTATGATCTCTTTTATTTTCTTGCTTTTAGTTACTACTAGATATGTTTTAATTATTGAATGGTCAATAGTTAAATGGTTTAATAGAATATTGATTCACCCCCCCCCTCTAAGTATTCTTGGTGTTCAACACAAGGAACCTTTCTCTGATACCAATTATTGAAATGAACAAGACAACTGGGAGGGATGAACCAGTTGTAGCAAATTAAACCTTCAAAATCTTCAACAATAATCAGATCCACGAACATTCATTAACTTTTATTTTGTTAGTTTGATTAAACATGAAATGTAGATAATAGAAACTAAAATCAGAACACCATATACACATGAGAACACCAAATTTATATGGAAAAACCATGGTAAGGATTAGCTCACAATATAAGTAATAAAAAAACTAGTACAAAGAGGCTCACTACTAGAATAGGACACAGTATCCAAAAATACTCATAGCCAGGGCTCGCTGCCACAAAAATAATACAAGAAGATAGAAGAATAATGTTACACAAAGAAAACATTTCTCAATGCAACAAGGATTCCACCATAATTTTTGCACACTTTCGTAGTCTCACATGAAAGATATCAGATGCCTTCAAGAACCCTAACATGAAATCCTCACTGCTATGCTCAATTTCGCATCACACACATCACTTGAAATAATATTTCATTTATCTTGCTTCTTACTCCTACATCACTCAACCTACCTCGACACCATACATACTTATATCAACCGCTACCTCAAAAACATTCTCCAAAGTCGGCCACTAGTTGTTATATATTCAAATTCAAAATAGGTCGACACCTAAACATTCTCATGGTGGATAGGAATGAAAGGAGACCTACATAAATCCTTAATTAAGACCCAAATAGATCCCAACACACTTAAACATGCTTCCACAAGCCTCGCATGTAGTGTTAAACACAAGGTCAGCCAACACCCGTGCAAAACACCATAAAAATTAAGCACACACTTCCTTAGATCAAGCCAAAAGTTTCAAACAACATAATTCACTTGAAATCAATCCAGAACAAACCATGAGCTACATAAAATTTATCAAACACTTCATTCAAGCTCGCATCAACAAATACTTTAAATTAGGACAATTCATAACCCTTATTTTCATATTGATAAATGGATCTCATTGTACTACATCGAATCAAGTAAAAACTTGACCATAGAAAGATAAAAGCATTGTAAGAATCTTCCCAAATCTGCACAACCTAAATCCAAACAACGGAGAAATGTGGAGAAAATACATTTCTCTAAGATAGTAGAAAACTTCAATGAACAACTGGTTCACACATTGGTGAAAATATCTCGCACTATATGACGATCCAGAAAACCAAATTTTGAATATAGCAACCTTTTTCAACCTTGAATAGCCTGTAAGAACCACACGGGCATAACATCAACATAGAAAGAATGCAAAGCACAATACTGGAGCACACTATGAACATTTGCATAGTGTATTTTAATCTGTTTATTACATTTTCTCAAAAACAATTGGAAATAAAGTACCAAAACCATCATTTGAACTTATTACTTCATTCCAACTCATCTTCAAACTGTGCAACAAAAGAATAACTCCATGTACTCACAACACTTCCTCAAGGTCTCAACTACACATGCACAACTTGTTTTCCTCTTCCAACAATTTTCTCAATACCTCAAAATCTTCATCCCATGGTTGACATCAATGACAACACCAATCATCAGACTTCATGTTGAAATCAATGACAACACCAATCATCAGACTTCATGTTGACATCAATGAAAACATCATCATTCTTGCAACAGTTTGATTAAAAAAATCACCTAAAATTTATAAAAATAAATATTTGTTTTCAATAGAAGAATTGTAGTTTTTGATTTGTTGACAAGTACAATTAATAATAACTAGTTAAAATTATGGATAATACCTAAAAGGTAGGTATTAAATCACAACTTGTAGCTATCATGGAGGATTAAAAACTATAGATATTAGAATATTTTTTGTAGAGAAAAAGAAGCTCAATAAATTTATACAATAAAAAAATGTATATACAATTTGAAATAATAATGAATAATAATGGAAAGTAAAAAAAAAAAAAAAATTTAATGATAAAATTCTTTCAAGAAAAAAATAATAATTTTGTTCCCTATTGTAAATACTCAGCTACTCTCCAATATACCAATGAATCTCTCATACTTCACCTTAAACATATAAAAATATAAATAAACACATCCAAAAAACAATCTTAAATATTATAAACATAAATATTTTAAGACAAACTTAAAAATCTAAAATAATACTTATTTTTTAAAAGTCTACAACACTAGGCAACAATTCTTACCTCCTTGCTTACCATTGATTTTTTTTAATTAATTTTAGCTAATCAAACTTTATTTTTTCCTACAAGCTAAATTCTCACTAACCAACCAAAAAATAAAATTGTGACATTTTCCAAAAACAAATCAA
Organism: Sequoiadendron giganteum; assembly: GCA_007115665.2. Taxonomy (NCBI): domain Eukaryota; kingdom Viridiplantae; phylum Streptophyta; class Pinopsida; order Cupressales; family Cupressaceae; genus Sequoiadendron; species Sequoiadendron giganteum. The sequence goes on from CM021103.1 coordinate 258,742,231, forward strand.
AACCTTAACCAATTTTTTTAATTTTGAAATTCGATTACTAAAATATTAAGTATGGATACAATATATATGTAGATACAAGTAACTACATCAAGAGCCCCACCAAGCTCAATATCAAAATATACAAAATGATATAACAATCTTAGTCAAAGATATGGTAGAGTTTCCAACATCATAGCATCATATTAACATATTATGTAAAAATATCAACTCAAGATCTATCATCAACTGGTTCTGGATCATCCTCATTAGCATAACTCTAGGTTTGGTTATTTACATGAGTTTTATTGACATTATATGATTCTAAACCAAGTAGAGTCCCCAAAGGAGGAGACACGCTTTTTCAACCACTATTGTCATAATTTTGGCAAGATACCTCCAAGGCTCTAACAACATCTATGTTGATCTCAAGTGAAACTTTTTATATTGATTTTTAAAATCAATATACTCCTTTTGAAACTTGTCATCAATCTTCCTTAGATCCTAATTTTGCAATTTGATATCACCTTTAAAGATAAGTGTTGATCTTTCTTCCAATATCTTCATGAATTTATCTGCAGGCATCTTCAAGGTCAAAATAAATGTTGACCAATAGTAAGAACTTAGTGATTCTAATAGTAGACATAGTAAGATGTCTCTTATTTCCCTGGTACAACATCTCATTTCTTCTTTTCTAGATAAACCACAAAATCTCAATAGAAAGAAAAATACAAAAATATTAATATTAGCATTCAAACCTTTAATATAAACCACTCAAGATTTCATGTCATTTGAAAATATTTTTACTATCCCACCCCTGGATATTACCCATAAAAATGGACCAAATAAAATATTAAAAATCACAAAAAAAATGTGTCTTCAAGACAGTTACAAACATATCAAGAAAATTGAGGAGGACCAACAAAAATCTTTATTAACAACAGAAGTCATCTAAACCAACTTTTTTTATCAACTTTTTTAAACCATTAAGATTTAAGAGAACCAATCAAGAGGCTCATTTTTTCCAACTCAACATTATAGATTTGGCTTTTGATGTTTTTGAGCCAGACACTTGATAGAAGATTTTTAATTTGTTCATGAGATTAACCATATTATTCTCTCCAAGGATAATCAAGAGATAAATATCATCAACAAACTTAACATTAGGCAGGGACTTATCATCAAGAAGAGAAATTACCTTGCACTTCAGGACCAAGAGACTCAATTCTTAAAATATAAAAGATGTATTCTAGTGCAAGGCACCATAGGTCTTAATGCAAAAATGTTGCTCAAGTGTTAGTACTTAGGTATGGTGAAGCCATTTTTTTGATAATAAGGTCTTAAACACCATGTTTTAAGTCTTGGTGTGTCGATTGAGGTTAGTTGGTTAAAATTTGTCAATTTTGCAAAAGTTACAAAAATGTTGCACATGCAATTTTTGCATTTTGTGTCTAAAAGGGAAGGTGAACCGTTGGGATTTTTAAAATAGTTGTGAACAGTTGGTTTCTTTTTGTAAATGCTTAAATAATCCTTGTGGAGGGAATACAAGTTTTTGGTGATTACTTTGAAGATTGAACATCAATAGAAATTGTGTTTTCCTATATTTTTCCATTGAATTTCCTACTATACAACATGGTACAGCCCTGTACAACTTGGAAGTGATCATTTAAGCATTGGGATTGATGAAGCATTGAATCTTCTATCATTTTCAATTGGTCTCATATTTTTTCATTAGGTTTGAAGCAAGTTAGAGTAATTTTCCTGAAAGCTTCTTAAAACCTTCACTAGGGTGTTCTTTGACTGTAAAAATATGAATTCCTTCCCATTCCACCAGTGACTAGGCCTCAAACTCAATGGAATGGGTGTATGAATGTTTTATTTTGTGTTCTTGATTTTTGCAGGAGTATGGGATGAAGGTTGGTGTGAATTTTTTCATGCCCTAGGCAGAGAAACCTCATGATTTAGGCATAGGCGATGTATAGGTGTTAGGGTTTGGTAAAAATCTCTTGAGAATTTGTTTTTCATGGTTGGAAATGTTTGGGTAGACCCTATTTGACATTTATGAGCCATTGGTGTGAATATTTGAAGCCTGGGTTTTGAAAACCTTGTTTCCCATTCAAACAAGCCTAATTAGGCCTCATACAAAGCATAGCAGCAAAAATTTGAGCTTTAGGTTCCAAAACAACTCCACCTAAAAATTAGATATGATGTCAAATACCATAAAGGGTATCTAAACCTATAGTTATATTTTGATTATGACTTTTTTTTGGAAATTATGTGGGAAAACCCCTTTTGAAGTGCTGCAAGGAGAATTGAAGAGTTGTAAAGGAAACCCACCAAGTTAGGGTTATAAGTTTGAAAAGTTTGTTTGATTGAGTTTGTGTTGATAACCTCCACCATGCTCTACATAAAATTGGTATTAGAGCATAGTTAGGTCTATAAAAAGGGAAAGTGTGAAGTGAGAAAGAGAACAAGATGCCTCCAAAAGGTAATACTATGGCTAGAAAGATGAATGAAATGGAAGAGAAGACTGCAAGAGAGCTTAGGAGATTGAAGGAACTCCAAGATAGGATGGTAGCAAGAGGTAAAGTTGGAAAAAAAAAATTGAAGGGTCATGCCCTACTATGGTGGGATTATGAGCAGAATGAAAGGAGGCAGAAAGGCGAGTCAAAAAAAATCTCTTGGGAAAGAATGGTGGCCAAGCTTAAGGGTATGTTCTTATCGATTGATTATGGAATTCAATTGTACAAGAAACTTCAAGGTTTGAAACAAAGAGAAATGGATGTCAAAATCGATACTAATGAGTTTTATAAGTTGAGTATAAGAGAAGGTCGCATGGAGGATGATGTGGAGAAGGTGGCTAGATATCTCAATGGGTTAAGGTTTAACATTCAAGATGAGTTAAGTTTGTAAAATCCAATAACGATTGAGGAATGTTATCAAATGAAAATTAGGGATGAAGAAAAGCTAAAGAGAAGGCAAGACAAGTCAAACAAGGGAAGAGGCAACAATTCCAGAGGAAAAGGGTCACTTTCAAATCCAAGGCATCCATATGACAACCAAGAAGATACAAGAAAATTCCAAGAACAAGTTGCATATCGGAGAGGTGGATTTAGAGGAGGTAGATTAGGATTTAGAGGCAAATTTGGAGGTCAAGGAAGAGGATTTAGTGGATTCGCAGGAATATTTTATCAATGCAACAAGTTTGGATATCAAGCATGGCAATGTAATGAAGGTCAAGCCTCTACTTCACATGGAGGAGAAAGAAGAACTCAATTGGTGCAAGAAGATTACAATGAGAGTGTAAAATCTCCATCATCTCATGTTGCTCTAGAGTTTGGTGAATCACTCATGGTAAGAAGAACTCTCATCAAGGCATCAATAGAGAAGGAGCCACCACAAAGGAAGACTCTCTTCAGGACAATTTGTAAGTGCTTGGGTAAGGTTTGTAAAGTTGTAATTAATTCAGGAAGTACATATAATATGGTTTCAATTGAGATGGTTGAAAAACTTAAGTTGCCTAGGATACCACATACTACCCCTTACAAAGTCTCTTGGTTGAATGAGGGTCAATATGTTTTTGTAAATGAACAAATTTGGGCATGGATTTCAATATAGGAGGGTACAAAGATAGAATTTTATGTGACATATTACTCATGGATGTGTGCCATTTTCTGGTAGGGAGGCCTTGGTAATTTGATAGACATGTTATGTATGATGGAAGGAGGAATACTTATGAGATAGAAAAAGATGGGGTCTCCTATACCTTGACACCATTGAAAGAGGAGGATAAAGTACAAGCCATGGGATCTAAGGTGATGATGGTAGGTAGGAAGGAGTTCATAAAGGTAGAAGAAGAGGAGTACATGGTCCTTTTAGCCACTCCTAAACCTGGAGATATTATGACAACAGACATGAAGAATGATTTGATTTTGGATGGAAATGATATTGAGTTAGTGTCAAGATCTATTGCGTTGAAGGTCAAGGATGAATTGATTTTGGAGATTCAAGATTGGCTTAAGAAGTATGTTGCTATGATGATAGGAGGATTGCTCCATTAATTTCTTTCCAAAGGGGATAGTGGTCATTATATTTCTTTCATACCAGAGGTTAGTATGCATGATCAAGAAGCAGTTACAGGGACACAACATCAAATAGAAGAGATGGGAAACAGATGTGAAAAGGTCAAGGGTAAACTACATGGGAATGTGGACAAGTTCAAGCATACACCTAAAGTGAAGAAGAAAGAAGCTCATTACAAGGATGGAGGAGGTATGGTTGCAAGTACTAATGCAGGATCAACAACATTTTCAAGTGAAGGAGTCAAATATCATTCAACAAACAAGTCTCTATATTTGAAGCATAACCTAGATCCCAAACAATTCAAAAAGATAAGGGATAGTGCCCATTTTTAGTATTTGGTCCATTGGAATGGATTTCCAAATGAATATGTCACTTGGGGGTCAGAGAATGCAATGATCAAGCATGATTCTAGACTCTTGCAACACTGTCCTTAATGGTACTTGAGTCCATTTTGCCCAGGGAGTATGGTGCAGGGCACCATAGGTCTTAATGCAAAAAAATTGTTCAAGTGTTAGTATTTAGGTATGGTGAAGTCATTTTGTTGATGATAAGGTCTTTAAGACCATTTTTTAAGTCTTGGTCTGTCGGTTGAGTCATTTGAGGTTAGTTGATTAAAAATTTTCAATTTTACAAAAGTTACAAAAATGTTGCACGTGCAAATTTTGCATTTTGTGTCTAAAAGGGAAGGTGAACTATTGGGGATTTGAAAAATAGTTGTGAATGATTGGTTTTGTTTTGTAAATGCTTAAATAAGCCTTGTGGAGGGAAGACAAGGTTCTGGTGATTACTTTAAATATTGAACATCAATAGAAATTATGTTTTCTTGTGTATTTCCATTGAATTTATTGCTATATATTGTGGTATGGCCCTGTACGGCCTCGAAGTGATCATGTAAGCATTAGGATTGATGAAGAATTTAATCTTCTATCATTTTCAATTTGTCTCATCATTTTTCATTAGGTTTGAAGCAAGTTAGAGTAATTTTCTTGAAAGTTGCTTTAAACCCTCTCTAGGGTGTGCTTTGACTGTAAAAAAATGAATTCATTCCCATTCCACTAGTGAATAGGCCTTAAAATAACTGGAATGGGTTTAGGAATGTTTTATTTTGTGTCCTTGATGTTTTGAGGAGCATGGGATGAAGGCTAGTGTGAATTTGTTGATTCCCTAGGCAGAGAAACCTCGTCATTTAGGCATAGGTGATGCATAGGTGTTAGGGTTTGGTAAAAATATCTTGAGAATTTGTTTGCCATGGTTGGAAATGTTTGGGCAGACCCTATTTGAAATGTTTGAACCATTGGTGTGAATATTTGAAGCCTAGGTTTTGAAAACCTTGTTGTTGCCCATTCAAACAAGTCTAACTAGGCCTCATACAAAGCGTAGTAGTAGAAATTTGATCTTTAAGCTCCAAAACAACCCCACCTCCAAATTATATATGATGTCAAATTCCATAAAGGGTATCTAAATCTACAGTTAGATTTTAGGTATGATGTCTAGTCTAGAAATTATGTGGGAAAACCTCTTGTGAAGTGCTACAAGGAGAATTGAAGAGTTGTAAAGGAAACCCACCAAGTTAGGGTTCTAAGTTTGAAAATTTTGTTTGATTGAGTTTGTGTTGATAACCTCCACCCTGATCTTCATCAAATTCAAAGGAAATGAAAAACAAGGTAGGGGATAATGGGCATCCCTATGTTGCAAGTATGAGTAGTCGGTGTTGCTGTTTTCATTGATGTCAATAGGCTCATGACCTGTGTTCTCATTGATATCAACTGGTGATGGTTGAAAATTTTTGATGATGATTTGATTAGTTTCATTATGTTTTCATTAGTAAGTGTTACTAGTGTCAACCTCTAGTGTTTCTTTGACAAGCTTCTATTTGTGGATATTGTTTGGTTGAGTTTTTGTGTTGTAGTTGGTTTGGTAATAATTAGGAAGTGATGAAGATGATGAGAATGTGTTTTTGGTGCTTGGTTTCCAAGTGATTTTGACAAAAAATTAATAAAAGAGGAAATAGTGTGTTGTAGAGGTGCTCTGGCATATAGAGTGGAGTTTTGGTTTTGCTCCATATTTCTTTTGTGTTGAAGATCTACTTTTGTGGTTTGGATATGTTGGTCAGAGGTGTTCAAAGGTGTTGTATCCAAGGTTTCTTGGTCTAGATCGTTGTACAAAGAAAGTTGTATTCACCAGTGTGTGAACTGTGTTGCAGTCTTGTTTGGGAGAAATGGTTTTGCTCTACATTTCTTCGTAGTTTTGTTTTTGGTCTTGTGGTTCTGGAAGTGTACTGATAAAGATCATATCTACCTTTGGTTGAAATTGTTTATGGTTTGGTGCTCCACAAGTTGATTTCCTAATTTACAATGTGTGGAAGATTATCTAAGTGTATTGGGTGTGTACATTCTTCTAATAAAGGTTGTTGTGAAGTAATTTGTTAGATTTCAGGGTGTTTGTGGAATATTCCAGATTATGTTCAAGTGTTTTTTATGGTTCACGAGTCATCTTTAGTTCAAAGGAAGCGTGTAATTAATTTTTTAATGGTGTTTACATTGGTTTGGTCAACATTGGGTGTTTACACTAATTGTGGATTTTATTCGGTGATTGTGGAAGCATGGTGTGGAGTATATGAGTGAATTTAGGTCTGATTTAAGGTGTGATGTGGTCCTCCTTCATTTCTTTCCACCATGGGAATGTTTTGGTGCCAACCTAATTTGATTTTGCATAGTTGAGGTGCATAGCCAACCTTGGATAATGTTTTTAGTGTTGAAGAAGGTATAAATAAGTGTCGTGTAGATGGAGGATTAGTGTGCAGTGTGTGTGATGTGAATTGCAAAGGTGTGAAGTGAGAATTTGTGAAGTGCAGTGCTAGCTTTAATGAGCTAGATTATTGGAAGTAGTGAGAAGAAAGTGTCTACAGTCTTCAGAAAGGCTGTGAATGTGTTGGTGATGTTGTGGTGGAATTTTTTGTTGCATTGAGATGGATTTCTCATTGTAACATTCTTCTTTTATTTTATTTTTAATCTGGAAATGAGCCATTGACAGTGATCCCTTCCTTCTTTTGGGTAGTGAGTCCTCTGATAGTGAGCCTATTGTATTCGATGTTGCAATTACTTTATATTGTGAGCTAATCCTCACCATGGTTTTCTCCTTTTTGGGTTTTCCATGTAAATGTGGTGTTCTATTGTGCATGGTGCTGATGTGTTTCAGTTTATGTTATTTTATTTCATGGTAAATTATTCTAACAAATTTAAGGTTGTTAAAATTTATGTGGATTTGAATATTTATGAGGGTTTTGATATTTTAATGTACAACTGATTCACCCCACCTCTCAATTGTCTTGTGCATTCAACACCTTGTCCAATATATATTTCTTACAGGAAGGGATCATAAAGAGTTTCATTGACCTCAATTTGAGAAAAAGCATCTTGGAATAACACCTTGACCATTTTACAAAAAATCAAGAAAGACAAATGCTTCAAGGACAACAACAACAACAAAAGACAATTCCACTCTATCCAAAGCTTTCTCAAAATATAACGATAGCATACCAACATTATAATTGTGTTTCTTTTCCCAATCCAAGGATTTCCAACTGGTTATAAGGTTTTCAAGGATGTACCTTCCTCTAATAAATCAAGTTTGAGTGTCATTGATGATATTAGGTGGGATATCAATGAGTCTCAATGCCAAAATTTACCAAGAATCTTATAAGACACATTTAACAAGGTAATGGGTCTCAATTGCTTTATACAAGTTTGTTTTATCTCCTTCTTTGGGTAGGAGCTTGATAATACTCCTTTTAATGTTATTGCCTAAGGATCCTTTGTTTATAGGGCCTCTTTATATAAATCAAATAATTCATCAACAATCCAATCTATGTTGGCCTTGTAGAATTCAATTGTCATTCCATTAGATCCAAGATATTTGGGCCATTCTCAAAGTAGAGAATGACAGAGGAAACCTTTGGAGATTTCATTTTCAAGGTCCACAACCATTTCACCACTAATCCTCCTAAGGATATTTTTTTGCAAAGGTTGTGGGTCGAAATACAATTTTTTTATTATCATTAGTTGCAAATAGGTGCCTATATAATTCTCATAAAACCTTTGATATTTCCTTAGCATTATGTACCCGATGATCATTATCCAATATAGGTTCAATAGATTCCATGGAGCTTTTTGGTCCTCAACATATTAAAGAAATATTTTATTCATTTATCTCCATCTCTTATCTAGCTAAGTTTCACTCAGATTTTAGCCCCTTGTACTTTTTTGACTTGGAGATAATGAATCCTATGCTTGATGGACCTCTAAGATGTATCCTAAACCCTTCATTATGACTATCACTTTGAATTTTATTTTCTGCAATAAGGAAATCATTTTGCTAACCACATTCCAAATTTCTACTCCCAATAGAAATTTTGTTGCCCATGGTTTTTAACAAATTTGTGAAGTTTGATATTAAATCATCCTAGGCCTCTATAGAAGAATACTTTAAAAATAACATCTTGTTGATTCTCCTGATGGTAGCAAATCCATTTAGATGGCCTGGATTTTTCAACAGCTCGGTATTCAACCTAAAAAATGTATTTCTTCTAATATCCACCCTTTTCCTAGCATCCTTCAGTATGGTATTAGCCTCTATAGGGTGATGGTCAGATATTTTATTAGGTTCCACCCAAATAGCATTAGAGTCAAATTTTTTGTCAAAAAAAAAATGTTTTCTTAGGCATAGAATCTATCAAGTTTGTAATAACTCCTCTTGGTGTCTTTTTTATTGTTATACTAGGTGTACCAAATACTCTTTCTCTCTTTATTCTTCCCCCTCTAGGGGATCACAAAACTTTAACATTTTTTTCATCTTACTCCTATAGAACTATTCATTGACTTTCCAAGACCAAGGAGAACTCATTTCCTTATCTTTCTTATATTCCCCAACATTGAAGTCTTGCCCAATAATCCATGGAACTTTAGGTAGATATTTTACAAGACATTTACACACTTCAATTCTATCCCTACAGTCATTAGGATCATAGATGGGACATAATCCAAATTTAAAATTGTTTCTCTAAATGTTATCCATACATACCTATTGCAAGGGGAACATCTAGAATTGGCAATGTATCTAACCCACTTTTGATTCACAAGGATGGCAATACCACCCTTCCCTTTTTCATTGTTTGAATGAAAAGCCACAAAATCCTTCCAATAAAATCTCAATGTGTTATCCAGTTGGAGACCCACTACCTTAACCTCTTGTATCATATGACAATCCAAATGCCTCTTGTTATTGCAAAGAGCCCTTATAACAAATTTCTTATCAGGAGATTCAATTCCTCTAATGTTCCAACTTAAGCAATCAAAATTTATTTGGAGGGGGATTAACATTTTATAATTTTTATACATCCTATCAAAATAGGTTGGAATACTTTCACCTTTTCCTTTCTTCATAGGCTTCTGAAAACTATTGCTTCTACTAACCTGATTTATTTTCTTATTTTCATCTTCTTTATGCATCAAAATTTCTTATTACCTTGTTCAACTTCTTCCTAAAAAAGAGGATTGAAACAATTCATGTTTTTGTTCTCTTTTTCCAAATCACAATAAGTTGGTAAGCCTTTAGAATCTACTAATTTTACATAGTCAAGAGGGTCTAGCAGTCTAAATTCCTATTCATTTTTCCTTGCCTTTATTTATTCTTTTAAATTTTCTAATACAATTTCTTGAAAAAGAAATTTGTGAGGAACATGATTAGCTCTTTCAAGAGCCAAGTTAGAAGATATTTTATTATCATTTCTAGCCAGATTATCCTCACAGTGAGAAGAATTATTCTACACTGAAGGTTCAATATTGATTTCATCATTTTAGTTAGCATCTAGATGCACTTCATTGGGTCTATCATTCTCAACAAGAGGAAACTCCTCCAAGATAGTTTCTTCCACTTTTTTGTTTGTGCCAAAGTCCCTTGTGTGAGGACTATCCTTTGAGGAGCCAATAGCTCCCTCATTATTAAAGGTTTCTCTGAGGGGCTTAGGGTTTTTCTCAAATTTGTTGAATCTAGGGATTTTTTTTATGCTCATCTCATTTACATAGAAAACAAGAATTTAAACCACCCAAAGCTTTCACCTCGCATTGATAAATCTTATCATCTAGAGAAAACTCAATTATTTTAGGCATTTGAATCCCAATGTTGAGAGAGACAAGCACTCTTACATTCATATGAGGCTAAGTAGACCTAGTGTCCTCAACTTGTAGAGTTTTACCAATGGTTTTTTAAATTTGTGGCAAAAATGTCCATATTTATGGAGGAACATTTTAACATTAAGCCTACTGGGAATAGAACAAAACATGAATTATTCTTGGGTGGCTTTAAGAAACTAAGTCACAACTTTAAGAGGGCTTTCCCTATGTTGCAGAAGTCTTTTTTGCATGTTGTGGTTCTCAAGAAGATAAAAAAATAGACCTCTCTTTATCATTCGACAAAATGATATATGAATACCAAGTTTTTTTCCCCAAACATTATTCAATCAGAAGGAAGGTTATTCACATCCATACAAGAAAAGAAAACATCAATATTCTTAAGCCTAGATTCTTCCTTCTTTACAACATTTAACATTTCCTCATTAGGGCTTACACGAAGAACTCTGGGCAACAAAGGATCCTTACCTCTTTCTTCTCCTCCTAACTTGGGTTCTACTTCTGCCATATCGATATCTCCATTGTTTCCTCTAAATCCCCTTTTGAATCCACATCCTCAGGAGGTTCCTTTGGTTCTTCGCCATATAAAATTTCTTTGAACATTTTCCTAGATCTTCATTCTGACTCTTGACCTCCCCATTTTCACCAAATAAATCACAAATCATTAATCACTCACACATATGCACTTAATACATCTATGCGATTCCAAACTGACTTGAAAATCAATTTAAAATATTAACAAAGAACAACATGCAAACCAAAAAAGCAATGTGTCTACAGGATAAAATAATAAAAAAAAATCCGAAAAGAGCTTAAGATCATGAACCTAGACAATGAAGAGGATTGACAAAGGAAAAGAGAGCTCGATCAAGTCGACCATGGAGGGTAACTATTCGTCTAGAGCTCTCCCCCTAGGCCATATTTCTCCTTAACCAAACTTTAGAAAAGATTCAATTTTCTATTACTTGGGCACAGATATATTTTTTTCAAAAATTAACAAAAACTTTACTAGCATTGCTGACCAATAAAAAGTATATATTTAAAGCCACCTTTAAATAAGGCGAAACTCCAGCAAAGTTCACGAAATGCAAAATAACGCCAAACCTCGAACAAAAAACGCACCGCTCATTCCGACCGTTATTCCCCCTTCGCCCTCTGAAAATAATATGCTTTACCCAAACCCTAAACCCTAAACCATCGCAATCCTGCTATAAATCGAACATATGATTCACATTTATGATTTCATGGGAGCAGAGAGATAATCTTGCTACTCGACAAAGGCGTTGGGAGAAAAGGAGATACATCCTCATGGCGCGCCTGATGTCAACCCATCTCAAACGCCTGTGGACTGCGCACAAACATATATGGTATTTTCATGAGTATCGATTCATCTTTCATTTTAAGGATTTTTAGGTTTATGCTTATTTTGCCCTGTTTTACTGCAGCGAACGGAGTTTTGCGAGCCAGGGCATGAGATCGCCCTGTAACCGTGCAGTTGTGGCGGCGCAGGAGGAGGAAATGAAGAAGCCTAATGCAGGAGGAGGAAGAGAGAATATTAATAAGGGATTTTGGATGAGAGATCCGGCCTCTGGAAACTGGCTTCCTCAGGATCATTTCCACGACATAGACGTTGCAGAGCTCAGAGAGAAACTCCTCTCCAGGCAATCTGCTCGGCAATCCTATAATTAAGAGTGAATCGTTAGATAGTATGTAAAACATTTGATTATTGCCAAGATCTTCACCTTTCTGTGCCTAGATCTTTTGGCAGTGACATCGGAAACTTGATGTTGCAGATTTTTCAAGCAGCAGATCCATTTTAGGGTTTAATTTCACATTGTCATTACCACTATTTTTTTTTTTAAATGGTTTTCATGTCGAATAATATTGCCTGCAATACTTTCTATGGAATTCTCATTATGGATTTGGATGGTGAAAGCATATTTACTTGTATATAATATAATAATATTAAAAAACATTATATATTTAAAAACAATTTTTTTTTAATTAAAATAAAGTTTAAACTGTTTTAAAATGTCTATATTTTATCAAACAAAGTTAAAGGTTTTATTTCATATAAATATTGAAATAAGAAAAAAAAATTATAAAAAAATTGGTTTTCATGTCGAAGCATATGGCCTGCAATACTTTTTGTGAAATTTTCGTTATGGATTTGGATGGTGAAATGCATATTTACTTCTTCTTCTTTCTTTTTTTAAGATGAGTATTGTATTGCTTTTCACTCGAACAATGAACTAGTGAGGCCACATTTGGGGGGCCTCATACCATCAATTTTTGTTTCTCCTTGAGCCTTTGTTCTCGCGCATTTGTCATCAACAACCGTCGATGTGAGCTAGCTCCTGAACGAACACTCACCCAGCGTCCATCTCCAACCTCTTCCTCTTCTTCCTTCTTCGCTGCCCCTTCCTTCCTTCCTCCCACCACTGCGAGCCTCCCTAACACTCCGACACACCCTTTTGTTCCTCCTCCTTCCTCCATAACCCTGCCCTCCTCCTTCCTTCTCCATCCGCCCCCCCTTCTTTCCCCTACCTCCTCCTTGTTTCCTCAGGCCTTCCTCATCTTCCTCCCTTATCTCTCCGCAGCCTTATCACTCCACTTTCTTCCTCCCTCTCATACTCCTGATGTCGTATTCCCAGTGATTCCTTCTGCCTTCACCTTCGGTTGTTTCGTTCTCTCTACCGTGGGGGCCTACCTGGCATGTACAACACTGCAGGTTTCTGCTCTCCTTGTCCATCGATGGGATGCCCCTATCAACACGGCCCGTGACTTTACCGTCACGCTGCGAGGTGAACCCAAAGCATATTTACTTATATATAATATAAAAAAATATTATATATATAAAAATAAGGTTTTTTTAAAGAAAGTTTAAACTGTTTTAAAATGTCTTTTTTATTAGCATTTGCATTTAAAGAAGGTAGGATTATGCTGATAGAAAATTATATGTATGTTAATATGAAATGAAATAAATTTAGACAAATGTACATTTTATTTTTTTTTAAGAAATTAAATATTATTTCATTAGGAAAAATTTGCATAAAGATTTAAAACATAAAGCAATTCAAATGAAAAAAGTTGTCTCCAAATGGGAAATAGAATGTTCTCAAATTGATAAGATTTATTGCTTTATAATAAAAGAAAGTTGCCATAGAGACTTGCCATTAGGTTTACCATTAAATGGCAATTGAAGCAATTGAAGCAATTGAAACTTGTTTTCGAATGCATACTTAGGGTAAGGTCCCATGGAGGGGGACTTACTAAAAAAATTAGTAGGTGGAAGTTTGAAGTCCAAAATTTTAGGAACTAGGTATTTTTTATAAAAATTAATAAATAAATAAAAATTCTTTCTTTTTAATTTTTTTTAGGAATTTAAAATTTAAATTGATAGACAAGTGGCAAATTCTATCCTAACTCAATTGATCTTGTAGTCCTAAAAGGTAGGGGTTGCTATTTTTGAGGAAAAGATTCCAGTTAATCTTGTTCTAGTTAATCCTGTAGCATAATTTTTTTTGCTTCATGGGATCGCTTGATCCATGAAAATAGAAGACCAAGCCCCCCCATGGGACCATTTAGTTAGCTCTAAGCATGATGAAGATCCCAAATGATGGATGTTATCAATTGATTCTCTAATTCATTGGTACTTTAGAAATGATCAAACAAACACATTTGTAACTAATTTTTTAATCCAACCTTTGGTAAGCTTTTGTTCCTATAAAAATGAAAATTGATGTCTAGAACATGCTTGCCTTAATGTTTGGAATATGTCATAGGATACATGGTATTGTGGATACCATTTATTAGAAGCTTGTTAAGCAAGGAATGTTCTCCATTTATTAGACCCATGTTATTAAAATTAACAATTCTATAAATGGCTAAAGACAAGAAATAAACATGGAATCATGCCAGGAATGTTATTTAAGATGATGATGCTCTATGATGTTATAGAGGTATCTTTATAGCTCTTTTGTTTATGGATGATGTAAAAGTTAGGGTTTATCCTTGTACACAACACCCTAAAGAAAATATTGTTCATCATATCTTGCTACCATTCAAGTAAGTCACACACCATACAAGGTACAAGTGCATCTAGACATTCCTACATTTCAAGGAAAAATATATGCAAGTGTCCTAGATAACTAGCTTAACCTAATTCATTCATACGACATAGTTAACCATTTCTCTAACCAAGAAAAAATTGCATTCATTTTTTTTTAAGTTTCTCTTTTAGTAAAGAAATGGTGGAATAAGTATTGCACAACACATAAAGATGACTTAGATACACTTGTAGATACATGAAATGGTTTTGTGCTAGCCCTCAAAGAAATTTCCCATGGGGGGGCTTCATAACCAATTTTTAAGGAGCAGGGGGTAAATTAGAATCTTTTCCTCAACAATAGCAACCCCTACTTAGGGTAAGGTCCCATGGAGAGGGGCTTCCTTAAAAATCTTAGTGTATGTTGCTTAAGGAGCAGGGGGTAAATTAGAATCTTTTCTTCAACAATAGCAACCCCTACTTAGGGTAAGGTCCCATAGAGAGGGCTTCCTTAAAAATCTCAGTGTATGTTGCTTAGCTTTTCTAAGAATATTTTAAAGGTCTTGGTCCCATGGATTTAATCTTGCAATTCTACGTAAAATTTTAAACACCAAAATTTAAGGAATCCACTGTAGTGCTTTGATAAAAAAATTTAAAAAAAATGAAAGTTCTCCCATTTTTATTTTCTAATAAGAATTTAAAATTTTAGATGAGAGACAAGTGGCATAAAAAGCTCCTAAGTTGTAGGGGCAATTTCTAGCCCCACCCCAATTTCACTAGTTGAAATATTCATTTCTAAAAGGTAGGGGCTCCTATTTTTTTTGGAAAAGATTCCAATTAATCTTGTAGCACAATATGTTTTTCCCCATGGGACCTCCCTCTCCATGAAAATAGAATCCCAAGCCCCTCTATGGGACCATACAGTTAGAAATTGCCCCACTAGCTTAGGCTTTTTTTTGCCACTTGTCAATCATACGAAGCTTTAAAATTCTTGCCAATTATTATTTTTATTATTTTATATTTATGTACTCAATTGAATTGAATATGCAAAATAATAGAATTCACGAGACCACTAGCTTCCATAAATATAGGAGCTTAAATTTTTAAGCTTAAACTATGCTACAAAATTCATGGGACCACCCACTTTAAAATAATCCTAAACATTCTCAGTAGCACCCATTGAATATTTTTTGGAAGCCCCCCTCCATGGGACCCCACCCTTATTACCCTATTGGAAACTATGATGACCAATACATGAAGTTCTCCTAGTTTCTCTAAGATCAAGATCAATTGGTGGAAAATACACAAATATGTTTCATACTTTGGCATCTAAACTAGTTGTTTACAATTCATAACAAAACATTGTTTTGAAGTGAGATCACATCTCCAAGTAGATATGGATATTCTACATATTTGCTTGCAAGTTTGAAGCAAAGGAAAAAATCAAGACAACCAGAGAAGATTCAAGTCTCAAGCTAAGGCCTAATGCCTTTGATGCAAAATTCCAAACTATGGAATGGCTCTTAGTGTCATCCAAAAAAAAGTACAAAATTTCTAGAATAAGTAGTTCAAGACTGTTAACAAGTGTTCAATTCTTGAGTAAGCTCATTCTAATGTAGAATGCCACTCTTAGAAGGCTCTACTCACTTAGCTTGATGTAGCACGTATAAGCATTGTGGCATTGGACAAGGATAAGAAAATTGTGGGATATGAGTCTAGTGTTATTAGTAGTATGTAACAAATACATCTACTTCTCTTTCAAACACAATTGAAGAGAAAATATTGTTCCATTCTCAAATATGGATCAATGGTCAACTAGTACATTTCATTATTGACAATGGAAGCCAAAGGAGCCTAATGTCTCTTGAATTAGTTTAAATATTGAACTTGTCATTGACACCTCACCCACAACCATACTCCATTGGATCGTTTAGTGGGAGTTCTACAAAATGTGTTTCTTGTTGCGAATAGGATGCCATTTAATTGCAACCCTAAACATATTTCATGTATCTCCTAAGTCCTTGGAAAGTGTTCCCCAACACTAGGATTAGAAAGAGATTAAATTTGAATGAAATGAACATGTAAATTGACATTTTTAATTTTTCCTGAATAATAGGAATATGTGGGGACATCCATTTTGAGCTCCTACAAGATAGGAGCACATGGGGTGCCCACATGGAAGGTGGAACCCACCTTGTTTCAATTAACTATTTGGAGGATTGATAACACTTCAGTAATGCATGTCTTGTTTCTACAAAATAGGGATTGATATTTACAAGAGTGCAGTGGCACTATCAATTCACTATCAATTCAGTATCAATTTAGTATTAGTTCAGTATCAGTTCGGTTTAGTTATGGTTCAGTTATCTTTAGTTGCATGTAGTTATTTTGAGTTAAGATTGGCTTGGGTCCACCTTGGGCACCCAAGTTGGCATCTTTGAGTTAACACCATTTGCATGAGAAGATATTTACAAGGCTCAGTCAAGTGGGGCCCATTCTTAGGCGCCAACTTTGAGGTGAAGTTTACAAGATATCTTCGTGACTAAAGTTCAGTTAAGTGTTCAGTTTGGGCACCTAAATTGAGGAATAATTTGGTTTGACTTCTATTTATATGGTGGAACTCTACTTGCCAAATCTAGGCATAGGTTTTTGAGAGGAGCTTTATGCTCTTGTAATTGACAACTCTTATTAGTTTTACATGCTCATAATTGTCTATTTATTGCAGCAAGTGTCTGAGAGTTCTATGAGAGTTTATTGCAGGTTGTGAAGAAGCATTGTTGAAGAAAAAGGAAGCATATCAATCAAGGATTGATGCACTGTTATTGTAATCTTGTTCTAATGTTAAATAATACAAGCAATATTGATTTTGGTGGAGTTTCTCCACGTATATGATGTGTCACTTCTATCTTTTGTCTCATTCTTATACAATCTTTTGTCTATTTCTACAAATGATAAAATTGATCTAAAAATAATAATCATATACAAAGAATTGATCTAAAAAAATTAATCATGCACAAATAATTAATACTTAATTAGATCTACAGTCACATAGATTTACAAGTTTTAAGCTACAATTTTACCTTCATTTTATAGCAATGTCATCTAGTGTACAACATCAAGTATATTTAAAACATAGGCCTCAGTAACATCACTCCATTAGATGTATGTGATGTTTTGCTTGAGCAACCATATATTTACTATTAACATGCAACTTAGAAGTAAATCGAAGAATTTTCATAGATTTTGGTGACAAGAGATTTTGGATGCCAGAAGTAGTTCCTACATTATCACTCATTCACATCAAACAATGCAAGAAGCTATTCAATTCTAGTAATAATTTTGTGCTTTTGATGGCGAGACTCGAATAGAAGAACATCCTTATGGCACTAATTCATACAACAATTCCTCTAGCAGCAACAAAGACCTTAGAGTTGAATTACAAGTTGGAAGAATACAAGGATGTCTTTTAACCACCAAAGGGAATGCCTACAAAATATGCAATAAAGTATATTGTTGATTCAAATCCTAGATTTCCTTTACTTAATGTTTATTTATATTGTAGATCACTTCTAGAGGATGAAGAAATCAAGTAGTAGATCCATGAACCCATGTAGAAAGGACACATCAAGCCTAACACATTGCTTTGTGGTAACCCAATATGCTTGCACAAAATAAGGTGGAATGTGGAGGTTGTACATCAATTGTAGATCTCTCAAAAGATTGAAGTGAAGAACTACTACCCTATTATGAGGATTGAAGACCCATTAAACTAGCTCCATAGTGCAAAGTTCTTTACCAAAATCAATCATGTATTTATATCATCAAATTATTTTTGAACCTACAAGAATTTTGAAGATGACTCCAGGGCAAGAGAATGTTTGTTTAATTGGTTAGTAATGAAAATGAAGCAAATGAAAATTTCCACTATTAACCTATGAGGACAGAAGTGTTATTAAGAAAATATATGGATTTTACACCAAAAAATAATATGCACACTAAATAATAAATGACACATTATTTTATCTTGGGAAAACCCTTTACAAAAAAAAAAACTCAACCTACAAATCTCAAACCAACTATATTTTTAGCAAATATAATGGTTTCAATACAATGTTAGGTTCAAGCCTTCATATGAGATCACGCACAAACTAGTAATGGTACTTGCAATACAATATGATATTATCTCCAACTCAAGCACTCAATATATAGGAAAGATCAAAACTATGAAACATGTGATTTCTCAAACATTGTGTTGGAAATCATTAACTAATTTAAGCAAGTCTATATCCATGAAAAAAAACTCATGCCCAGATACTTGCTAAGAAATGGTCAGTAAATATCATCACCAACTTGGGCACTCAAAATAATCGTGTCCTATTTTTTTAAAAGATGCTCCATGATTTTCTTCAAGCCCACAATTAACTCCCTCTCATCATGATCTTTTTATAACAACAACTATTCTACATCTTACAATTTTTTATGGTTTCATAATTTAACAAAATTCCATGACACTAAGTCTTACAATTGTAAAAATAAAACTACAATTGACACAGTGCCACTCCAAGTGAGATGTCCGAAAAATGTGTCACATTTCATTTTTGAGCCCTCTAGAATATGTTATATTACTATCTACAATTTGATTATGATGCCAAACTTGATTTCTAAAAAACTAAAATATAATAATAATTCAATTTATATCTTTTGGGTATTGTTTGAGTTGATGTTCATATGAAATTGAATTATATTGAGATGCAAATAAATGTTATACATTATGTTCTAGTGTTATAATCAAATGTATATGTATATATTGATGGACTAACTACCCTGTTGGTTTGATGAGGTGGATGTGGTAGATAGTTTTCCCCCTCTAAAATCGAGAGGGAGAGCATCACTGGAGAGAGTGCAGTAGATCTAGAAGAAACCCATGCTTACCATAGTTTTGAGAACACACACACAAGCACTTTATTTGATGTATTTTTTTATAAAATTTGATAATTGTTTGATGTGTGAAATAAAATAGTTTGTGTGTTATGTTTCATTTCTTTATCCTTTTACTAAATTGGTAAGTTAGGACTACCATTATGTTAGAATGCAAAAATCAAGAAAATATATTTTTAGATAAACCCCTTTGCATGATTTTGTAAATATATATTTAAATCTATTATCACATTATAAGTTATTTTTATATATCAATCATATAAAAATATTATATGTATATATGTGTGTACATGAATATACATATAAATATATTTACATAAATATATGTATATATTAAGTATTTTAATAAATGGTAAGAAATCTATGTATGTATGTAATTGGTTATTTATATATGTACATATATGTATATATAGTAAAAACCACAACAATTAATAGCATATTCAATAGAGAGGAGTCGTGAAGAGCTATCAAATCTGAAGTGGAGTGACTAGCATTAATTATTCATTAACGAGGGAGTACTCCACTTAAAAGTGGATGAAGAGAGAACCAAAATTGGATTGAACTACAATTAAATCATTGTTCAATGGCGAGGAAAGAGGATAGTGGGTATTTTGAAGAAAGAGCAAGGACGTTATAAAAGGGAGAGGTAGAAAAGAGAGCACTTGAGAAAAATGAGCATAGAGGAAGATTCTTCTCGATATTCAATATTGTTATTGTAAACACCGAAAATTGGTCTAGGCCTGCGAGTACCGCTTTCGACATAATTTTTTAATGTCCTTGGTCATGATTAAATAATGTTTATTATTTAATTACCTTTTCTAAACACATATTTCCTCTATTAATTAAATAACCTTTTAATTATTTAATTAATTCATAATGACCTTTATTCAACTCGAATAATTAAATAAAACATATTTTTAATTATGTTGCTAACTAATTAATTCTCCTTTCTTAATTAAATAATTTATTATTTAATTATCCCTTTGTCTATAATTAAATATTTATTATTTAATTATTCAATTAATCTTTTTCAACAGTCAATTAAATAAATTACATTATTTATTTAATTAATTTATTTCAATTTTGAATGTTGAATTAAATTAACATTTAATTCATAATTAATTGTTTATATCACATTATTTTGTCATCAGTTGACTAATTATTCACTCACCTTCTGACTCAAGATCTATTTTAAATCCGCCAGTTATCTCCAGATTCAATATTTGATCGTCTCTACGAAAGGACTCTCTATCACAACCAGTCAGTTAACTAGTTCTAACTCATATGCATAAATGTGTTTATTAATTAAATATCTTTATTTAATTAATTAATTCATGTGTGCATTCGAGCAGATTATTCTTCGAGTTCTAACTTTGTCTTTTTCATTCAAATTCTATTTCTTCTATTTTTGAAGACTCTCAATTGAAGATTAAATTATTTATTTAATCTTGAACTCGTGATCTTTCTATTTTCAAACAGTCTTGACACAAGATTAAGTTATTGCTTTAATTTAATTTTTATCCTACTGAATTTCCTAACTCACATTCTAACTGACACAGAACTCACATCGCATGGCATTCATCAATCTCGGTCGTTGATCTCTCTTTTGAATCTGAGTCGATCATTTAAAAATCCAAAATCTATAAATTGACTTGTCATTATCATTATTCCTCCTCCCGAAATTAATACTTTTGAGAAGAACCTATTATCTTCGATATTTTGCTGAGACAATACATCGAATTTATGCTTGCATCAATACTGAAAATCTAAGGGCGAGGATACTGAGACAACAAAAAGGAGAAGGACAATCAAGATAATTCGAAGAAGTGGACACATATTCAGTGAGACTATTCTAGTTATAGTTTTAATTGTTTTGTTGATTTTTACTCATTCTTAGTTGTTTGATTTAGATTAATATTTGTTAGATTAGATTTAACACATCTATCTATGCAGATTCTCCAATTATTCTAGTCCTACATTTGGTGAACCCGACGTGAATCACGCTTCAAATTTTGCAACATCTTTTTGTCTTTCTATTTTATGTTCTGCAAGAATTGTACGAAAAGCCGCAATTGATTGAAGAAACGACGCATTTGTTCTTGTGAACCACATTTGATACATCTCGCGACACATCTGGTAACACGAACTACATCTGCGACATTTTGCACCACATCTAACTGTCAACATTTTGTACCGCATCCGACTATCAACGTCGCACCGCATCTGACTGTCAACATCGCACCGCGTCTGCCTGGTAAGATTTCTTTTCATTTTTTATTGACTTTCATATTTTCGCGATTTGATTTTTAGTTTTTGTCTTCTTTTGTTTTCATTAATGTTTTTTTTGCTATTGTGTTTAGGGGGTAACTTAGTTTTTGCAAGATGAAGCATTGAAGACCAAAATAAAAACCAAAAAACATCTTCTTTTCTGCATAACAAAATGCGAAGACACAAAGGAAACTACTAATCATTTGCATGTAGGACCTTATGAAGACATTGATTTGTTTAGTTTCTTTTAAAAAATCTTTATGTTTGGTAGTTAAAAAATTATCATTTGGGTTTAAAAATTAACCAGTGTTTTTCGTGTTTCTTCATGTTAGTCTAGAACCTCGATTCGGTATATCAAAGTATCCTCTCCCTTTGTGCATTTATGTGATCTTGGGTGCAAGAGAAACGATTACTGACTCTAGAACTTGGGCCTGTCTTGGTGGGAAAAAGTACTCACCCTAAGACAACTCAAAACTGGTGATGCGCTTATCGCCAGTGACTCCTAACCGGTATGAAAATTTTAATACTCAAGGAAAGCTCAGTATTACAAGGATCCCAACGGACTAGCACTTGACTCCCCAGCACCCTTGTCGTGCATCAAGACCTGTAGAGCGTAACCTTTGCAAACCGGGATGATATTGCCTCTTGCATGGCTCTTTTGAACGGGTGCCTGAATTAAAAATCCACTTGTTGTAGTTTTGCCAAAATCCTTTCTATTTGTTGGTGCAGCAAGTTCGGACCTGTGAATCCATCTTACATATTTACGGTTCATGTGTGGAGATGAGATGTATGCCATGGGAGTTTCATGGGTATAGTAGATTGGCTACCCCGTATAAGTGAGTGTCGTGGAGGGGAGCTAGTGGGGTCAAGCTACTAGTCATCTGCCTTGAATATGCATAGCTGGATTTATCCAAGTAAGAATTCAATAAATATTGTCCAACATAGCCTTGGGTGTAATTGTTCTCTGATTTTAACAGATTCATCACTACAAACTTAAAACACACTATATTTTGTGCTTGTTTTTGCTATATTCATCAAACAACTTGATCATCAAATGGAGTCAGTTGAAACATCATCTTCAGAAAACCGCAACTGTCAAAACGAGTCACGACTGTCATTTTTAGAACCGCATCTATCTTAGAGAGTCATACTTGTTAAGTTAAACGTCGCATGTGTCTGTCAACAGTTATATAACTTTCACAAAGTCTAGTTTCTAAGTCACAACTGTAATTTTTTGAGTCACATGTGTATATGTGAGCCGCATGTGTCAATCAAAAATCGCATATATCTATCAACGAGGTTAGGTTTACAAAGTCCATATTCTGAGTCACATCTGATTAGCTGAGTCGCATCTGCAATAAATTAAACCGCATCTGTCTGAAAACCATAATTGTCTGTCATCATTTGAAACCTGTTTTAGTCGAATCACCACATCTGCAAACTAAAACGCATCTGTCAAAAATAGAACCGCATCTGATAGGTGAACCCCATTTGACTGTCAAACAGAAAACTTTGAAAACTATAAACTGAGTCCGAAAACATAACTGTCATTCTTGCTTTTGTTTCTTCGATCAATCTTGGACAAAAACTGGAAAAAAATTGCTCAAAACCTTGCATTATTAGGTGTCATATATGTCCTAGTCATAGTCATCCTAAGTTGCATACATTTAGACACTTCCTAGGAAATTGCATATCGTAGAATACAATAACTTTCCTCGTCATTGGATACATTCATGCTCCGATTTATCACTATCATTGAACCTAGTCACCATTATCCTATTTTTGAATCTTTCCAACTCAACAGTCTAGTTTGGGAAATTCACCTTGTCAATTGTCTTTGTCCTACAATCAGGTTCCTTGGTCAACTCAAATCATTGCTTGGATTTATTCCATAGGTGGTAAGTTATACCCATCTTAGAATCATTTTATCATCATAGTCTACTCAATATTTTTCATATTGTTCGTCCTACCATGCGTCATCTTAGTATACGTCATTTAGATATCTTTAGCAATATCCTTTATATTCAGAAAATCCAGAAAACATAGAAATAGGACATATCATTTTTTAGACATAGTTTGCATACCCCGTTTTGAGCAGTTTTTCATGGTTGAAACAAGATCTAAAAATAAACAGAAAGCAATGTCGGACCCTAATGAATTTTTCAATCCTTTCGGAAATCAACCATCAAGAAAAGAGAGACCACACAAACCTTTTCTTGAAAAACATGTCACTAGAGACACACATGGACAAATTTATGTTGAAGACATAGACGCCACTATACAAGATCCTGAATTTGCATCCTTTATGGATGAATGTTTTGCAAATGATCCCCAGCAATATCTAGCAAATTTTCTAGTAGAAGGTGCCACACTACCACCAGGATTTGATGTTCACACCTTGAAAACAACATCTACTCAACCAACACAAACTGTGACGTCAAGTGTTTCTATTCCCCAAATTACCGCAACAATACCAACTGGCATACCTACTCAAACATCGTCAATTGTAAGCACAATCCCTTTCAACGTAACACAAGGTTTACAATTTATTGTGGGAGAAACTTCATCAAACCCCTTTGGCACAAACACTATTGGTAAGAGATCCAAAGTTAGCATGAATATTCCTATACCAAATCAGAACATTCAAACAGGAAAAATTCCAATACCAAATCAAAAAATTCAGACAGGAAATCTCCCCACACCGAATCAGAACATTCTAACGGGATATATTCCCTCGCCAAATCACAACTCGTCACAGAACACAGAATTTCACAACACCTATATTGATCCAAACAACGCAAACAACATGTCCTTCACAAAATTAGATGTTCTCCAAAACCAAATACAAATGCTTCAACAACAGATGGACAACATTTCTATGTCAGGAAAATGAACTATTTCAGCGCAAGATCTATGTCCATGTCCTTTTGAAAAAGCGCTCTACATGACACCCTTCCCCCATGGATGCATTATACCAAATTTTCCTAAGTATAATGGGAGGAAGAATCCTTTAGAACACATTAGATATTTCTCTATGACATGCATGGACATATCATATGACCCCACATACTTGATGAGACTATTTTCGCAAACCCTTGTTGGGATAGCACTGGAATGGTTCTCTAAATTACCATATGGCATACGATACTGGGGTGAATTAGCTGAGAATTTTGTGAACACTTTTCCTTTAACATAGAAAATGAATTAACAATAGCTACCTTGTGCCACACAACACAAGAAGAAGGCGAAACTTTCACCACTTTCTTCTAGAGATGGAGAATTCTAGCTAGCAGATGTCCAGTTGAAATACAAGAAAAACAAAAGGTCACAATATTCCTTGAAAACATTAATCCAAAACTAAGAGTTGAATTAAGGGTACATTGTTGTTCTTCATTCCTAGACTTGGTACAAAAGAGCATCATCCTCGAAAAAGGCCTTATTAACAAAGGAGAAATTAAAGTACCAAGCAGAAACCCAGTGGTTCAACATCAAAACACGCCCAACGATAGAAACAAGTTATGGTCTAGAAAGAAAAATGTTACAAATGATGACATTGTTGATGCTAAGACCATACATACAGGACCGGTTATCAAACTTAGAGGTTACAACCCCAATCAAGATATAATGAGTAATCCATATCAAACAGCAAATTTTATCCAAAATTCAAAGCAACAATGACCACAAAGGAGATTTCCTAAACGTGAATTTACCCCTTTGGGGCAGCCAATCGAGACAATTTTCAAAGAGCTTATTAAACATGATCTCATAAAATCATTCGAACTAAGAGAATATGATCTTGGACAGTTTAACCTTCATGATGGGATGATAACCCCTATTGTGAATACCCTCGAACCAAAGGACACAACCTACAACAATGTCGACAACTGAAGAATATCATACAAGACTTTGTTGAAGACAGAACCATAGAGGTCAATGGGCATAAACATACCAAGAACAGTGATCATAAGGTCTTCACAGACCCATTACATGACCACACGAAAGGAAAATTCTCTAGTTCGGGAACCAAGAATACTCCATCAACCAATTATGCAAATACCAAGTATGACTATGGAAAAAGGTACGATCATAAACCACCTCCGAGCTGCAAATAAAAATGTCCATACCATCACCATTAAGAAGTGTCCTGAATGTGTTGTAAACACACACAGAACTAAGATAACTCTTCCAAGTCCTTCTTATGAGCCACCTAAACATTATTCCAAGTCTAAGTACAATATGCTTGATCAACTAAGCAAAACCCCTGCACAGATATCCATTTTGAAACTTTGACTTTATCACCTAGCATCGAGCCATTCCTAACAAAGCCTTACAGAGCACGAATGTCCCTACCAACTTAGATGCCAATCATTTCAAGGAAATGGTAGGATACTTAACTAACTCCCATCATGCCATATTTTCTCAACAAGATTATTCAACAAAAAAGACTGATCATAATGACCCATTACATCTTGAAGTCCTAGTCCATCAAACCAAAGTCAAACGAGTCTTGATAGACAAAGGAGCAGGTTTGAACCTGTGTACCCTAAAATTGGTTGAGGCATTGGGATTCTCAGAAGCATGCCTAGACACCTCTAAGAGTATGGTCATCAAGGCTTACAATGATAAGGAAAGATCATCCAAAGGTGTTGTCACACTCCCTATCAGAATTGGCCCAGCAATTATGAACACCAGCTTCCATG
Organism: Sequoiadendron giganteum; assembly: GCA_007115665.2. Lineage (NCBI taxonomy): Eukaryota > Viridiplantae > Streptophyta > Pinopsida > Cupressales > Cupressaceae > Sequoiadendron > Sequoiadendron giganteum. The sequence continues at coordinate 258,768,432 of CM021103.1, forward strand.
TCTTGGATCTCACCCTTCTGTATAACCTATTGTTAGGTAGACCTTGGATACATGCAATAAAATTCGTACCTTCCACATATCACCAATGTCTTAAATTCTCGTATAATGGCACCGAGATCACGATTGATGGTGATCCAAACCCTTTTCAATATTGTACAAGCCTAAGGGAAATTCCACAACGATAGGTTCCCATTAATCAAGAAGCTTCATCATCCACTTTATCCCTATACGTTGACCCATCACATCTCATCAAGTCCATTTCATTAAAACCACCATCATGCACTCCTAAGTTCAAGATCCAAGACAAGGGTTGTGGAGATTATTACATGAAGGTATCCTATTGTGTCAGTCAGCTGGTTCCACCTAAGGCATATGGTCTACCCATGCCAGATAGAAAACAATTTTTAGTCACATTTCATGTTCCCCCTACAATGACATTGACCAAATGGGGAGAGTTAAGTGAAGAAATTGTGGATCAAGGTGATATTACCTCCTGGTTGTACTAGGAAGACAATGAATACCCCTCACCGTCTAGTCAGATAGCTAATGATCACTATGGAAAAGGCTTTGAGATAATGCAAAGAAAAGGCTATGACGGACATAGTGGGTTAGGACTAAATCAAAATGGAAGGACGGAACCAATCATTGTCTCACCACGACTGAAATACCTAGGGCTAGGGTTTCAACAACTTAGAATTGGTTTTCCTAGTACTTCATCACCATTTCAAGAGGAAGTGAGTGCTTATGCAGACATTGAGATATCTCACGAACCACTTCCCCTAGTTTATGATGAATCCCCTGACTCAAGTGACTATGAATGGGATTCCCTTTCCTCTACCAGCACCATGAACCTAGATAATCTATTTGGAGAATTGGACCAAATGATAAAACCCTTACCAAAGCCATTTAGTCCCCGTAATAAGAATTCCTTGTCCAAAGAAGAATGGATTAAGCACTATTATTGGGAAACCCTTGATCATGCATCCTGGGAACTTGACGAACCATCTTCTGATAGCCTAGCCTTTGCAATAGTCCCACATCAGAGTTTACCTACCCATAGGAAAAATAACAAGGAGTTAGTCCAAAAAATTTGTGACCATGTCAACCACTCTATATTCACCTTGTCAGCTTCCACCTTTGATAACTCTGATGATGACATGCCCCTCATATATCCCCAACTTATTGACTGGGATCAACAAGGTACACCCATCTTAGACACATTTGAGAATGATGAAGCAATAGTTGAGTTCATGGGACTTCGAGAAGGCATGCCAAGAGGGGATCATAAAGCTGGTTTTACCATAGACTTAGATGAAAAAGCATATTTTGGGGTCTGTTTACACCTCTAGTCTCAAAAATGAAAATAAAAAGAAAAATGATGAAAATGATAAAAATGACAAGTCCCTAGGTGAAAATCGAAAGGCGCCTTTGGATGAAGAAATCGTAAAAATAAAGGACTTATCTGAGGGGAAAAACCTCTCTGAGGCACCCAAGGATGGAGGTTTAAACATTCTCCCAGTTGAATAGGAAAAATCGCCAATTCCATTAGAAGAGTCTATTGAAGTCAACATAAATACAAAAGAAAACCCTCAGATAGTATATTTTGCGGCATCATTGGTAGAGATAGAAAAATAAGAGTTTCGGGACTTCTTCACAAACAGACAGATAAAATTTGCATGGTCATATGTAGACATGCCTGGGATGGATCTAGATCTTATATGGCACCATCTACCATTACAGCCAGGTATTAAGCCAGTCAAATAGAAGTTAAGGAAAATGCATCCACAGATTGCTCTACTGGTCAAAGCAGAACTTAAGAAACTATTGGATGTTGAATTCATAAGAACCATAAACTATGCAGACTAGATTTCAAATCTTGTGCCAGTGACTAAACCAACTGGGGGCATCCACATTTGCACAGACTTTAGGGACATCAATAAAGGCATGTCCTGAGGATGACTTCCCTTTGCTAAACATAGACATGATAGTAGATCTTACAGTAGGATACGAGATGCTATCCCTCATGGATGGTTTCTCTGGATATAACCAAATCAAAATCGCAACTGAAGACCAACACAAGACAACTTTCACATGTCCATGGGGAACATATTGTTGGAATGTTATGCCTTTTGGGCTTAACAATGCAGGAGCTACCTATCAATGAGCAATGACTACTATTTTCCATGACTTTGTGCATACTCTCATGGAAGATTGTGTTGATAAAATTATAGCTAAATTAGTAACAATGGTAGATCATTTGAAAGTTCTAAACAAGATATTCCAGAGGCTGGAGAATTACAACGTTAGACTAAATCCAAAGAAATGCGTCTTTGGAGTGAAATCAGGGAAACTTCTAAGGTATATCATTTCCAAAAGAGGCATTGAAGTAGATCTAGAGAAGGTAAAATCTATCATAGAAATGCCTCCCCCATACAGCATTGGTCAATTAAGAACACTACCGGGAAGATTACAGTCTATCAGGCATTTCATTGTACAATTGGCAGACAAAATACACCCATTTCAACATTTACTCAGGAAAGGAGTACCATTTGTGTGGACACCTAAATGTCAGGAAGCTTTCCAACAGATGAAGGATTATCTTCTCACTCCACCTATCTTAATGATACCTACAAATGGAAAACCTTTGATATTATACATTTCAGCAACTCAGTCAACATTAGGAGCTCTTCTCGCACAAAATGATGATCAAGGTCATGAAAGAGCAGTGTATTACATCAGTCATACCTTGGTGGGATTTGAATTAAATTACAATAACATAGAATGTGTCTACCTTGTAGTAGTATTTTCTACTCAAGAACTTTGACACTATATGCTAAATCGCCAAACCATGTTGGTCGCAAAGATTGATCCCCTCAAATATCTCCTAAGTAAAGCAACATTAACATGTCGATTGGCTAAATGGGTTATGATACTTAGTGAATATGACATCCAATATGTGGAGAGGAAGGCTATAAAAGGACAGGTGATTGCATATGAGTTAGTGGATGCACCCATGAAGGCAGACCATCCTTCAGTGGCGGATTTTCATCATGAATTTATCTTCACAGTTGACACTAGAACTGAATGAAAATTATACTTTGACAGGTCACATACAAATCGTGGTTCAGGAGCAGGTATCCTATTTGTTACACCTCAAGGTGATATTATTCCTAAATCATTCAGAATTGCTTTCCCTTGCACCAAAAACATAGCAAAGTATGAAGCCTTAGTGAAAGGACTAAGAATGGCAGCCCAGTGGAAGATTAAGAGTCTACATGTTTTTGGTGATTCCTAGCTAGTAGTCCCGCAAGTAAATGATGATTATGAAACTAAGTATGAGAAACTTTCCCACTACAAGCGCATGGCCGACAATTTCAAGCATTACTTTGATGACATTACCTTTCAACAAATACCATGTATTCAGAACAAGGTTGCAAATGCTATGGAAATCGTGGGTTCCTTATTGGATATTCCGAGCAATGTGCCTAAGTTTGAGTTTTTGGTTGAACAATTGTTGGTCCTTGCCTATGATTTCCCCAATTCTATGATGGTGTGTATGATTTTTGGTCCTACTTCCCCTTGGTACAAAGACGTATTTGACTATCTAAATGACCAAACCTTACCTCTAGACCTATCAAACAACCAACGCAAAACCTTTATCCGTAAGTCAGCTAAATACACCATCATCGGAGATACCTGTATAGACGTACCTTAGATAACACCCTAATGAGATGTATCGATGTTGAAGAAGCACAAGAAACCTTGCAATTGGTGCACGAGGGTATATGCGGATCCCATTCGAGTGGTCCTACTTTAGCCCATAAGATTATGAGATTAGGTTATTATTGGCTTGCAATGGAAAAAGACTCATATATCTTTGTAAAGAAATGTAGATAGTGTCAGATACATGGAGATTTGATAAGAGCATCAGCACAGGAGCTTCATCCGATTATATCACCATGGCCCTTTGCCCAATGGGGACTTGACCTCATAGGTAAGATACACCCTCCATCATCCAATGGCCATAAATTCATCATAACCGCCACCAAATACTTCACCAAATGGATTGAAGTTATTCCCATGACCTACATCATCGACACATAGATATCCAAGTTTATCCTAAACTATATCATTTGTCGGTATGGTGTACCCCAATCCATTATCATAGACAATTTCCACACATTCAAAAACCAAGAAGTATGCCATTTATGTGAAGAGTTCCATATCAAACATCATTTTTCCACCCCATATTACCCACAAGGTAATGGCCAAGCCGAGGCATCTAATAAAAATATTGTTAGAATCCTAAAAAAGACTCTTAATGAAGTTGGTCGTGACTGGAATCTACAACTTAATCCTGCCTTATGGGCTTATCGCACAAGCATCTCTACTCCCATTGGCGCCACTCCATACTCCCTAGTATTCGGATCTAAAGCTATCTTACCTATTGAGGTTGAAATTCCTTCCTTGAGGGTATCCTTGAAAGGTCACATTGACGACGAACAATACCATGTATCCAAATTACAAGAGTTAGAATTATTGGATGAATGAAGACAGAAAGAACTAGATCATTTGCAAGCACATCAGAATCGTCTTCCTCATAGCTATAATAGGAAAGTTCTAAATAGACACTTTGATATTAGTGACCTGGTTTTAATGGAGAATACCAAGAATCAAGTTGAATGAGAAAAGCCAAGTAATTTTGAACCTAACTGGTTAGAGCCCTATATAGTCACAAAAGCTTTTGGATCAGGAGCGTATCAAATCTCTACCCCTAAAGGAGAACCACTTTTTTCACCAATCAACAACCTTCATCTGAAGAGGTTCTATGCGTAGCTTCTAAGAGTCTTGGTTTTAATCAAGAAAAAAAATGGAAAACAAAAAAATAGTTACCTTGATGAAAACCTGGTAAACAAGCGTCTTTATAACACCAAAAAAAAAAAAAATAGTAAAGAGAAATAATTCGTCCAATAGTGAAAACCACTTCGGTGGCGCTATGGATAAGTACCATCGTGAAAACCTGGAAAATAGGCGCCATGTGTAGTCAAACTTCGCTCCTTCATCTACCATCATTCCAATCAAACTTTTCACTTTCCCTCATAATAAATGGTTGTCCCATCCATTGCTTGGAATGATTGACATCAAAGTCCATTTTGTCACATTTCCCACTCCATCTCGCATGTCTTATTCCCGATTGGGGGAAAATCCTTATTTTGTGCCATTTGGACCTTGTACATAGCATTACACAATCAAAAAATGTCCTGAAAAAATTCAAAAACATTAGAAAACCTCAAAAAGACAAAAGAAAAAATCAAAACATGTCAGAAAATCCCAAAAACAGAGTCGAGTCAGTCATATTAAGTCAATTGTAGACATAGTCAAACTACATTGCCTCTGCGACTAGACGTAGGCAAGGCCATCATTCGATGTGCCCCCAATGAATTAGGTTTGTTAGTCTAGGTTTCTCTTGTCTCGCACACTTTAAATTCATGACTCTTTGTACATTCAAAGTCATTGGAAGTGTCAAACTACGAGGTCTCTACGTGTACACCGTAGGCAAGGCTAATCAATCGATGAGCCCTCGAGACCGCACTAGGTCAGTCCAATAGGTTTTATCACATTCACTATCACACATGTTGTATATCATCAAATTAGGTAAATATCTTCAGTCAATTATGTTAGTTAAATTTTGTTCGAACTACGAGGTCTCTACGTGTACAACGTAGGCAAGGCTAATCATTTGATGAGCCCCCAAGGCCGCATTAGGTTAGTCCTTTAGGGTGTATCATCTCAAGTCATACACTATCCACACACACACTTTTAATTAGTCGAGGAATCAGAACGAGTCATGCATCAACAAGGTGAACATCTCAAAACTTTCATCAAGTCAATATCAAACACATTGTCAAAGTGATTAACTTATGTCTTAAGCAAGATATGTCTTTCTTTTCAACAAACATCTTCAAATTGTCATAGCCTCATGTAGCTTGTCATATCAATGTCATCAGGCTCCAAAAATATTATATGACACGTGTCTTTCTAAAACCAGGCTTTGTCATGCCTTACACAGATAGTCACCAAGTCGAAACCAGACTCAATGTCTTATGCGGTATGTGTCATCCCTCACATTACGCTATGTCAAACATCAAACAATCAAACAATCCCACAAGCTCAAGTTTTGGTGAATAATTTTATTTGGCTTTATGACTTTATATCTTATTTTGTCTTATCTTTCTATCGATTTGTGAATAAGTCTAGTTACTAGCTTTCTCAAGGATGTCCCTTGAAGGATTTAGAGAAGCAAGGATGTCTCAAGACTCTTTTTCTTTGATTGTTGTTTGTCAACTGTCTTTTAAAATTTGGATTTTGAGTCATGTTACTAGTTTCCTCAAGGATGTTCTATCAAGGATTTAGAGGAGCAATGATGTCTCATGACCCGTCTTTTTTTTTTTGTTTGTGGTTTGTCTCGACAAAACGACTGGGGAAATTTTGTCCTTAGTATGATTTAAGACACTCCTTATCTACGACTATCTGTTATTCGCACATGGATGACTTTGTATACTATGGTCTATCCCATATCATGGTGTGTACTATCCATTTGTGTCAGTCCCGCCCAATGATGATAAAAATGCAAGCTTAGCATATATGGAAAAATATCGAAGATCCTATGTTTTTCAATCAACCTTCGTTGTTTCTTACTAACATTCTAAAATCATACGTGCTAACATTTCTATTTGCCGACATAATGATAGAGTCCTGTGACACAACAAAAAAATTAGATAATTTGCATATGCATACATTTTATAAGCATTATGTAATCAATGTCGTATGTCTATATATAGTACATCATATAGATAGGAACATTAGAAATCTTCATTGCATATCTAGGAAAATCATGGCATAATAGGCATTCAATCATCATAAGGTACATAATGGAAACATTACATGTATATAACCATCACATATAAAATAACATCATATAGAACATTAAATCCATCATCATATAGAATCATCATAACATCATAGACTGCATAAACACATCATAATGTAGAAATAATCATCCTTAATACATGTACATACATCATCTAGGAAACATAATCATATAGAAAAAAAATGCATCATCATAAAATAGAACTGCATATCATGTAGAAGCCACCAAAAATCATATATTTATATATATATATATATCACTCAAAATAATGTGTCAAAGTACAATATCAGAATGTATCCATAAATAAAAACGAGTTTACAGGCTCTCTCTGATCAAAATACAGTGTCCACAAATATAAAGTGTCAATGTGTCCCACTATCGCTATTATCATGTGGTGAAGGTGGAGGAAACTGCCTCAGAGGTACTCTTTGTGAGGTGGAAGGCCTATCATACGGACTTGTCCTCGCTGGTCCTACCACACCCTCTATACTATGTGTCCTAGTCTGACTCCTGCTCTCTGATCTATGACTTTGAACCTCTAAAAATTTAGGATCTCATCTCTCTGCTGGCAATATCATGTAGAAGCCGCCAAAAATCATATATTATATATATATATATATATATATATATATATATATATATATATCGCTCAAAATAATGTGTCACAGTACAATATCAGAATGTATCCATAAATAAAAATGAGCTCGTAGGCTCTCTCTAATCAAAATACAGTGTCAACAAATATAAAGTGTCAACGTGTCCCACTACCGCTACTATCATGTGGTGAAGGTGGAGGAAACTGCCTCAGAGGTACTCTCTGTGAGGTGGAAGGCTTGTCGTACTAACTTGTCCTCGGTGGTCCTACCATACCCTCTATACTTTGTGTCCTAGTCTGACTCTTGCTCTGTGATCTGTGACTCTGAACCTCTGAAAAGTTAGGATCTCATCTCTCTAGGGCCTAACTAAAACACAAATGTGATGCATAAATTCAAATGTGGTGCATTTATTCTCATATGTGACTAATGCCTAAATGACCTAAATTATCCTGGACATATTTTTGCAAATGCGTCATTCCGCAAGCAGATGTGTTGTGCATGAACGCATATGCGTTGAACGCGAAAGACCGCATGTGCAAAATCATTTTTTAAGTGTCTAAAACTACGTGCAAAATGAAATTTCAAGAGCTCGTTTTAGGGTACATACCGGGGGTCCTGCATCGGTTGTTCTACTGAATGTTCGGATCCGATATCCATGATGTGCAACGTAGGGAACTGGAGATGTCTTTGTCCAATAATCAGAGCAAACTTCTCAATTCTTCAACTCTTCTGAGGGCAAATGAATTGGTTTTCAACCTAATTTCTATTTATACCTAGGGTTTGGGTGGAATTTCTTTTGACCTTGTCTATTGGCCACTTAAACTTCCAATTTCTATTGACCCTTACACATCCATAACACTTCCAAATTCAATTTTTTCAACTCCATAGCATTTCTGACCATCAAATTGACTTATCGGAAATATTTCTTGATTTTTTTGAAAAATTTCAAAAATTTGTCAATTTTCCCGAGGGGGCATACCCTAACCTATTTCATATAGGGGCATGATCAGGGCATATTTTCTTTGACACAACACCAAAATGACATTATATCAAAGAGGGGCAAACTGTAGACACCGAAAATTGGCCTAGGCCTGCGAGTACCACTTTCGACATAATTTTCTAATGTCCTTGGTCATGATTAAAATATGTTTATTATTTAATTACCTTTTCTAAACACATATTTCCTCTATTAATTAAATAGCCTTTTAATTATTTAATTAATTCATAATGACCTTTATTCAACTTGATTAATTAAATAAAAAATATTTATTTAATTATGTCGCTAACTAATTAATTCTCCTTTCTTAATTAAATAATTTATTATTTAATTACCCCTTTGTCATATTTCAACTATAATTAAAAAAATTATATTTAAGTATTCAACTAATCCTTTTCAACAGTCAATTAAATAAATTACATTATTTATTTAATTAATTCATTTCAATTTCAAATGTTGAATTAAATTAACATTTAATTCATAATTAATTGTTTATATCACATTCTTTTGTCATTCAGTTGACTAATTATTCACTCACCTTCTGACTCGAGATCTATTTTAAATCCGCCAGTTATCTCCGGATTCGATATCTGATCGTCTCTGCGAAAGGACTCTCTGTCACAACCAGTCAATTAACTAGTTCTAACTCATATGCATGAATGTGTTTATTAATTAAATATCTTTATTTAATTAATTAATTCATGTGTGCATTCAAGCAGATTGTTCTTCGAGTTCTAACTTTATCTTTTTCATTTAAATTCTATTTCTTCTATTTTCAAAGACTCTCAACTAAAGATTAAATTGTTTATTTAATCTTGAACTTGTGTTCTTTCTATTTTTGAACAGTCTTGACACAAGATTAAGTTATTGTTCTAATTTAAAATTTATCCTGCATAATTTCCTAACTCACGTTCTAACTAACACAGAACTCACATCGCATGGCATTCATCAATCTCGATCATTGATCTCTCTTTTGAATCTAAGTCGATCGTTCGAAAATCCAAAATCTATAAATTGACCAGTCATTATCATTATTCCTCCTCCTGAAATCAATACTTTTGAGAAGAACCTATTATCTTTAATATTTTGCTGAGACAATACATCCAGGTTATGCTTGCATCAATACTGAAAATCTGAGGGCAAGAATACTGAGACAACAAAATGGAGAAGGACATCAAGATAATTTGAAGAAGTGGACACATATTCGGTGAGACTGTTCTAGTTATAGTTTTAATTGTTTTGTTCATTTTTACTTGTTCTTAGTTGTTTGATTTAGATTAATATTTATTAGATTAGATTTAACACATCTATCTGTGCATATTCTCCATTTATTCTAGGTCTATAGTTATAGACATGGTATGTAGTATACCTTACTCCGAGCATGTTAAATATGTGTGTCGAGTATAGTTTTAAAAGGATTTATTTTAGGAAAACTGCAAGAATAAATATTGATATATGATGTTTTCTCGTATAAATGAGAGTATTTTTAGTTCGGTCTAAGGATTTATTATCGTAGTTCAATTAAAATTTTAGTAGATGATATTTGTTGGTGTAATATCTATCTAGGTCCTATTTACATGTTAAACTCACTTAGGTTCTAGTAAGGAATCTTTCTAGATAGTGTTAGTTGTCACTAGATCGTATCTTATCTTTTGGCATTTAATGTTTGTGTCCTAATTCATTTAATATTTATTGAGGTAGTTGTCTCATTATACAGGATTAAGACACATGTCAAGATCTTGTCTAATCCTATCTCACAATTTCCCTTTATAAGCAAGGTATCATTTGTAGATCTTTAACAATTTAGTTCAATTGAGAGTCAATCTAATATATCACTACAATCTTGACTATTGCATATTGCTCATATATCTTGCATCTATTAATGCAATTTCATGCTCTTGCTTTTCCCTCTTATAGAAGGTTGTTTTTGGATTTTGTAGGTGATCCTGGAGGCCCGAGTCCTTTACTAACTCTAACATGGTATCAAAGCTTTAAAATTGATAAGCTCCTCAAATTATATATATTTATCATATATTTTTTGTGATTACATCACAAAAAGAGGGGGTTTTCATCACAAGTGGTCTTAAATGCAAAGAGTAAAGATGAGGATCCTAATGGCCTCAATCACTTCTTGCAAATGCACAATTTGCACAAGGGAGAAGAGGTTCTAATTAAATTCATCAAAGTGGGCATAGGTATCCATGTTGCACTCAATCCTTGCATGAAGTAAGGTAATTACTTTCTTGGCTTGTTTATTTCATAGTGTAGTCTCAATGAAAACTCATCGCCCACCAGAAACACACGAGGATGCTCAACAACATGGATTCCCCATTCAAAGCTCCTGAAAGTGCACATAAGATGTTGTAAAGGAAGTGTTCCAATAGGCCAAAATTATGAATTTGCACTTGATATAGAAAGTGCTCACTGATGATCTTCTAGATAACTCTTTCTTCCACATCATTATGAATGAGGAAGATTTCTCAAATCTAGTTCGCAACCAATTTTTTCGTTATTTGATTCTTTGCACTTTTTAACAAATAATTCATATTGTTATTGTAACACAAACAAAATTTTAATAGTTGAATATACTACCATCATTGATTTGGGTTTGTGTAGTATGTAAATGTTAAAAATTTCTAAAACATTTTATAAGTGTATTCTAATATGATATTATATTGTAAAATTATTTAATATGTTAAATATGTTTTATATTGATTTCTTATTTATTTTTGACATGATATAAGCAATTGTGATAAAGAATGATATGATTAGTCATAAACGCCAAATATGTATGTAATCATATTTCTTTTATAAAACTAAGTAGAAAATATTGAATGTAATTGTATTAACTAAATAGAAATGACAAAGGAGAAATACTATTAAAATGGAAACAAAATTAAAATTATTTTGACCCTTAAAAATTGTCACGTTGTGTCATTAAAGTTTTCAAATTTAGCCTCATTAGTCATTTTGTTGACCAAAACTATCATAGCCTTGGTTAGTATTGTAATTTTTTGGTGATGGTGAAAGTTCTACATAGTCATTATTATAAAATATGGTTTGTGTTTTGATTGACAAGTTTTCTCTAATTGCATTCAAACTTGGGATTTTATAGTTTGTGTGAAAAATTATAAAGGATGATGCAACATTAAGCACCTTCAACCTCAAATTTAATCCATATTGGAGAGTACGCAAAATTCATTATTTTATAGAAACCAATTGATTATCATGATTTTTTTATCTAATAATTGCATGAAACACATCACAAGTTGACAATTCAAATTGTGTCTATCCAAGTGAATTATTGGTCTAATTATGATTGTCCAAATGAATTTAGTAATATAAATATTACAAATCTCCTTGTACAAAACATTTGGCTCTGTAGCCAAATCTTTGATTTCCATTTCAAGCTTCAAAAATTTAAATTCAAAGTTCATCCACACTTTTGATTGATGTTGAAATTTAAACCAATGTGCATAATTTGTGAAGTGTTTTCCATTTCTTGTTGGAGCATGTTTGTATTTGGCTAATCATTCTTTTCTTATTTTGATAGGAAAGACCCAACTCCTTTATACAAAAAATCACATGGTAAGGAAATCAATAATGATATTTAGAGAACCAAGTGCAAATTGAATCATTTAGATGCTAGACAATTTCAATCTTGTGTCCTAAGTCAAAGAAAAATAGACACAAGAATAATAAATATTCATAAAGGTAGATTTATTTTTTTGTTCAGGTTAAAATAGATCTTGAATCCAATATACTTAGGTGGAAATTATAGATGATCAAAATGACATAAGTTTCCAATAATTCAATATGAGGATATTTTATATTTGTATAACTAATAAAATATTAAAATAAGAGGTAAGTTCTATTGCAACCATATTGGTCATAGAGATAAGTGTAAATCATTGTAACGTACATAGAGAAATGTTGCTATTGATATCTGATTTTTTTAGTAAATTAATTATTTTTATAATAATATCAATAAAATTTGAACATACAATGATATAATCTATTGTTTAATAATATTATTAGATTTATTTTCTATAGATAGAAACATGCAAAGAGAAACTAGTTTTGAAATTCATACCAATGATTTGGTTCGTATAGACATTTATAATTTGTGTCTATCAAGTTCTCTACATTATAAATTGACAATTTAGATGTACCAATATTAGCACTATGTATAGAACTAGTAGTGTTAGGCATATACAAAGGGACAATCTAATAGTTAGTGTTATTTCCATCACCTTCATTAGCATCATTGAGGTTTGAGTTTGGAAGTTAGTTGTAGACTATTTGATTCAATAAATAGGTAGTTGCATAAGCATTCTTTGTAATAGTTTCTTTCATTTTAGAACTCAAGGAATTTGATAAAAATGGGTCATAAATATCAAATGGCACTATGCAAATAGGCTTATCAAATAGCTAAAGAAAGTAGTGAGTCCCAATTTGGTTTGGAAAAGTTCATGTATAAGGATGGAGAACAGGAATTGTATTAACTTAGGTTTGGTTGGACTAAAGTAATCTTGATGGTTATATTGGATGAGAGATAGTAACATGAAAAGGAGCTTGGACTAATGTAGCTATTAGGACTGATGTTTTGATAAGAATTTTTAGAATTAAGAAACTTGGAAGAAAATGAAGAAGAGATTTTAGTATTTACATTAGCACTTTCCAAATGCTAATTCTCCCAATTGGGTGAAATCACAGTACTATGTCTCACTTTTTGGCCAAGCTGGACATTTATATCAATATTTTTAACTGACTCTTCACCTTTTGAGACCTATAACAATGAAACCATTAAGAATTTGAAGATGATGTGAACTAGTGATTTATGGAAATTTGTGTATAGATTCTAAATATATTTTTTTATTTTTTGTGAAATAACTCATGAATCTTTCAACATCTCCTTTAATAACTATTTTTAAATAGTAAACAACATTTTTAGAAAGTAATGTTTGTGTCATCAAACATAATTTTTTTTCTATAAAGGATAGAATTCTAATTTTTAAAATATAGATTCTTAACATCAATATCTAGGGCAAGGATATATTTTCATAATTTTTTGTTAAAATTTTTTAATTAATTTTTGAAGTCACTATAACTATAATTTGGACATAGGTGTGTGTTGTCAAACATAACTTGTGTATATATCAAAATCCTCTATAGAACGAAGAGCTTGATGTTCAGTGAAAAACCTATGTTAAGTAAAAATGAAAATTAAATACATGATAAAATAAAAACATATCAAAACTATACTTTTCGAAAAGCTTATTTTGAGGACTACAATCTTGCAAAATATCTTGTCAAGTCAAGTTCATATGAAGGTCCAACCCAGGGTTTGAAATTAGATTTTCTAAGAAAAAATTGAAGCAAAGGCCAAAGTTTTCATGTTTGACCCCTTCGCTTGAAGGTGCCTTAATTCAAATCCTAATAGGGACCTTCAAGTGAAGGTCATTGTGTAAAATCATATTTTTTAGGCCCTTACCTTTGATTGAAGGTATGGCTTCACTTGAAGGTATAAATTTATATACCTTTGCTCAAAGGTCCTTCACATTCGCTCGAAGGTCCTTCGAGTGAATATTTTACTTCGCTCAAGGTGATTTTCAAAAATCTCCATCCTCCCCCAAAAAATTTATCATCCCAAAAGTGATACATGGTATTCTAATTTCACACAACTACTTGTAATTGTAACACCATTCTTTTTACACTGTCATCTATAGAAACAAACACATAGTCTTGTAAAAAATTGAAATTACTTCTAAGAAAATTATCATTCTTTTATATTAAATCTATTGAATTTGTGCATATATAATAAAATGGCACATCTTGCATTATTTTGATAGGTTGAACCAAAATTGGGTCTAGTTTGGGACTAGACCCCACTATGAAGATAAAAAAAACAAGTTATCTTGAGAAGAAGTTGCGTGGTTTTGAAGTAATGTAGTCAAAATTTATGATTGCCTCGATTCCTTTCATGGACCTAGAAGCTATATCATAAGCATTATTGTCATCTTCAGTTGTATCAAATGTTCCAAGATATTGGCATTTCTTGGACTTAGGGTCCCTAATTTTTATAGCATAATGACCCAATGGATTTCTCCTAACAACTCTATATATCCTTGCTTTGTAGAACATTTGAATTTCTTGGAATTCAAATTCATGTGTTGAGCCAGTTGATTTTCCTCCCTAGAATCTTGATAATTTGATTGTTTTATAAATTTATCCATTTTATCTTTGGCTTCTCTATTTCAAGATGATAATTTCATTAGGGCATATTAAGGTAAATTTTACTATAGCTTTAGTTTCTTGAATTTGCAATTACAAGAAAACTATTCATATTTTATGGAAAAAGATAGAATTAATAATGACCTATGCAAAGTAGAAGAAGAAGACTACTACATTGCATATCAATAATACAAGTGAAAAGTTTCCTTAACCAAGATGAGTAGTAAAATGAGGATGTGCATTTAAACTAGTACAATGGTTCAATATACATGGATAATATGACATTATTGTGAGATGGTGAAATGGTGTCTAAGGTAATGACTTAAAATATCTATCGCCCATTCCATAAAACATTGGGGAACACAAAAATAACCAAGAGAAACTATTTGGTTGTTGTCCTCAAGGGAGAGCCAAACAACTAGTCAATATTTTGGTACCCTTTTCTATTTGTGGCTGATGGGATGTGATAACTTATTGGAATGTTACAAATTAGGTGAATTAAGACTAAGGAAACAAACTATTACAAAATTTGGAAAACTTGGAGCAAAAAGAAAAAAAATAAGAAACAAAACTAGAAAGTGCAAACAAAGAGAAACCTAGCATATGGATTTGGTGCAGAATTGGAAAGACAGGGGCATATGCACCCTAGTCTAGAAATACTACTTTTCTAGGGTTTTAGAACCTATACAAATGTATCACAATTTGAGGGTCTTTATCAATCGAGATCAGATTCCAAAGTATGATAGTTTGTGAGTAATTAGCTTGCCCTAATTTGATGATGAAAGATGTTTGAATGCTTGTCTTAGGGTTTTGAAGCCTTCAAATCTCTAATCCACTTGAATCAACATCAAACCTATGGCCTACAAGAAGGACAAGGGAAAAAGGGTTGTGTTGTTAGGGGATTTCATCAGTCAAACCCCATTTTTATATTTTCATTATTACACCCCAATTGTGTAATTGCTATTTACTATTACTATGTAGGGTAAATGTGAATGTAATGTGAACTCTAGAGATGAATAAATTTTTCTTGAATTTTGAATGAATTTTGTTATCAAATGAATTTTGAATGAATTTTGTTATCAAATGAATTTTGAATGAATTTTGTTTCATTTTATGTGAAGAAATGCAAATATGTGAAATGGATGGTTATTGAGTTGATATTCTAACTTTGGAGATGTATATGTAATGCATATTTTGTTGAATAGCTGACTACCTTGGTCATATGTTAGTGGATGCAGGTATATGTTCAATTCCTCTAGGTGAAGGGGAAGTATCACTCAGGAGAAGATCTCGGTTGGGTAACCAATAACGTAACCTATTTGAGCTTACACACACCACAATAGAATAATTGAGTCGAGTTATTATGTGGGATGTTGGTAACTCATCCTTAGTTGATGTGTCTGCATTAGTAAGAGTCTTGTTTACTACTGAGTGCATTATTGAGTGATGATTATCTGTTTGAGCTTATGAGTTCTTTCTTATATTATTATGATTGTATTGATGAGTAGGACGTATGTGGAGTATATATATGTACACACATGCATGTCAATGATAGACCATACGCATGAATTAACGTGTGCATGAGTGTACATAGGTAGACGTACCTATGCACACTTATGGATGAGTTGCTTATATGTATGGAACTATCAATTGGATTTAATGACATCTATATGTATATGTATAGATATGTCACACGTAGGTGCTTATAAATGCAAAAGTAATTGTGTATGACTTTAGTGTGTAATCAAAGGTGTATATATAATATATACATATATCCATATGTATATATGTATCAATACACGCATATGGTTGGAAAATGGATATGCCCATACAAATGTATCGATACATGTATACATACATAAACATGTACATAGACGAATGTATATGAATATATATATATATATGTACATAGTCGATATTATTGTTATCACTATGTGAATGACATCTTGTTTGTATTCATTTAAGTATCAAATGTATACATACATAGTTTGCATAAGATATATATAAATATATATTAATATATATATATACATATACATATATATATATATATATATATATACGTTGATATACATATATGTATATATGAATATATAGAATAGTATATATTTAAATATTATCAATTGATTGGGAGTCGATTAACTCATACAAAGCTTTAAGTCCAATTAATTGACTTAATCAAAGTCTGAATATATATTACTTGTGACTATATTTTAGAGGCCGAATGTTACTCAATGTTGTTCATGCATAATGGACGAGTTAACAACAATATGGCTCGTAGCCATTAATTCAATATAAGAATAGAGACTTGGTTGATGCTTTGCATTGAGCATACAAAGTTATGAACAACAAGTCGATGAATTGGTTAAACTGCTTAATGAGATGTATCGACTCATGCTTAGGCTAAGTTGACATGAGTTAAGTGTTGCACATTTGATATTGACTGATTCAACAAGTGTAAAACTGTGCCAACTATGTAGGAGGTTTATGATTACTTTGGCACCACCTTATGAATCCTACTTGCTATAGATGTTCATTGTGAAGGAAATTTAAATTACACCTTTTTCATCATGTGCTAAATTGAAATGGACATATGTTGTTGTCAACAAGTAAGGTCAACCTCTAGCTTTGTTTTGCTGAGTATATTCTTATATGTGAGCCACCTTTTAGCTAAGTTGAGTGTGTGGTTATGCATGGTGATTGGTGCCAATACTCATGCCTAATCTTTAGGATGAGAAGTCTATTTTCTAATGTATAAATAGTAGAGAAAACTCACTTGTTTGGGACTTATTCCATACGCATTGAGCTTAGCATTTTATACACTTTTTCTTTACATTTCTTAATCCGCATTACTCTATTATATTTTGAGAGAGTTATGATTATTTGTGAGAGTATTAGCATATTAAGTGAAATAAATTATCAACTTGAGATATATGGGATTATTGTGGCATAGTTGAAGGGATCAAGCATAAGCTAGTTGTTGTTGTGGAAAAATTGATTTGCATTCAATCGATTAGATAAGAAAAAATAGGCATGAGGGTAACCTTCTTTTATTGTCTTAGCTTTTGAATTGTTGTTTCATGATTGCTTTAAATTGTCTATTATGAATACTTGCATTTAGGGAAAAATAGTATTACTTTAAAAAGGAATTAGAAGCTATTATAATGTTTTTTGATGTGCTTGTAGATACTCCATAATAAGAGGATTTGGTTTTCATAAGTATTAACATACTAAATATGATTTAACAAAGGTAGCTTAAGGGTTACTCATAGCTAGGCTATTGATTTGACTAGGATAGTTAGTAGATTACTCCTAAGATTGTTTATCCATTATGGGAGGGAGCTTGTACATTTATTTGTTAAGTAGATTAATCCTAAGCTTGTAGGAATGGTGATAGGCTATCTTTGGGGTTAAATATTACTCATTGGAGGAAATACCTATGCATAGATTACAAAGGCCTTAAGTCAAATCAAGCTTGAGTAGTGTAAGTGAATAGAATGACCTTCACTCGAAGTATGGAGTGAGAACACTTTGGGAAAAGTAGTGTGATTACCTTTGGCTCCACTATCAATTCACTGTGATTCAATTATTGCATGCTAGTCCTAGATTGTGGGTTTACAAGTTCTAGTCATGTAGGACACAACACTAAACTCAATTGGTTGTCATTACTTGGTTACTCTAACTATCTTTCATTAAAGGGTAAGGCCATCTATCGAATGATAGATGTGTGGGGGGCCGCATACGAGTCTGCGGTTGGCAAAAAAGTGCTTGAGTGATGCTTCTCCTCAGCACACCACAAAATACCAAGATTTGAAAGGAGGATCCTGGACCATCTATAACTATTTGTTTCAAAGATCAATGGAGCTATGTATGTAACTGTATACATTCTTGTTTTATTGTAACTTATGAAATTGTTGTATTGAAATAAAATCATTATTGTATATTGTTATGGAATATTTGTTCATATATTCTCAATAAAGAAAAGAAATTTTTTATTGCAATGGCTTGTTACATAGTTTATTTAGTGAAAGCTTAGGAAATTTTTACTTCAGTGAAGGGTTGGCATTTTACATTCACCTCCACAAATGGCTATGATGGCAATGATATAAATCACGTGTTCTATAAAGTGTAAAGGCAAACGGATAAAAAAAATGAACATGATAAATGACATTGTTGTAACTTACCACTCAAATATGCATTCCTTTTTGGATTGAAGTCACTTTTCTCATCATATACAAGGAGAAATTAGAGGATGCTTGGAGATCCTGCAAGTGTCAATGCTCATAATAAAAAACAAACATAAACATGAAATATATATTACAATGAATGAACATAAATTTGATGATATGTTGTAGGCTAAAAGAGTGTTGTAGATATTCTTCCTATTATTCTCTTGAAATGGCATTAATTTCCTGTAAGATGCTAGATTGATATTCAAAATTGTTTTGAAAGACTTTTTTTCAAATGGAGGGAAAGACTTATATTTATATGAGTTTCAACATATTTCATATTAACCATTATGATAAGATGATAATTGATTTTAGATTCATGAACATATTGAGGCCAACAATAAAATTTTTAATCTTGGACCTGATTAGGTAGGAAAGGGGTGTGGGCACCCTAGTCCAACCCATTTTATATTTTCAAATATTTGTTGAATAATATTGAATTCAATTTCCCATATTTAATTTAATTTCTCAAAAATGATAATTAAATGGATAAGTAATAAGCATAATTAGGCATGTGCACTTAGGATGGAGCCAAACACAGTGTGAAATTGTCAAGGGTGACAATTTACAATGCTACAATTATGATAAAAAGGGGAAACCACTATTTAGTAAGGTGGACTATTATATTATTTATAACAATTTTGATATGAAATAAAAATTTGCCAAGTAGTTAGCATTCCATCCACCTTGTCATGCACAATATATCCATGTGCTATTATAATATTATGTACAAGATGTATTGCAACATATAAACTACTTTAGCACTTGTGTTTAAAATAATCAATTTAACATAAAACAAAAATGTAAAACACTATTTTAATTGATGATTGTTGGATTGACCTTGTGAACGATATTAAATATTATTTATATTTGTAGCCAAGAGATTCAAAGAAGTGGAATACTTAAAAACATATTATATATTTGTTATAACACAATCTTCTATTACATTTTTTATAATACGTATTTAGTTTTTGGAACATAGAATCGATTTGTAAATTTTATTGATTCAATAGTAGGATTATGTTTATAATGTTAGTTTAATTCTATAAAATAAAAGTGGATCTAACATACAATTTTATAATAGGTCTTGTTATGTAAACATAAAAAATCATTCTCATACTATGTGTTTGTGGAAGCTAAGTAAGAATCAGTATTTTTATAAATTGGTAAGAAATCCTAAGATGATAAGCAATTGTAAACCTACCACTATTTTGAAAGTAGCCTGTAAGATTATAATTTAATAAATTTCTAGGCATGGGGTGAGCAACAAGAAGCAGGAAATATACTATTTGTACATAAATTGAAAAAAAAAATCATATCATTTTGACAACGTTATGAAGAAATTGCCAGTATTGACATAGTGTGATGGTTAATTTGTGGTGTTATTCTTTCCATCAAGGTTCAAACCCCATTGGGGTGTTATTTTTGAGTATTTAATTTAGGGATGAGGTCCTTCATTTGTGGCATTCATAGCTCTAAGTCAAAATCATTTACCCCTTTTAAAAAATGAAAAACATTATGAAGAAATTGGTTAAAGTATAAATGAGATAGTCAAACAATGTTTTGACTAAGAGGGAAATTTGAGTTTTAAAGAGACCCAAAACCCTTTACAAAAAGTATGTCAAAATAACAAAATTTTGATAAGACGAAAGATAACATAGAGAATTTAGCAGCCAAACAACAACCCAAAAAATCCACACAACAACGAACTAAAAGACTACATAAAAGGGCACAACAAGTTTATCTCATTTCTTTTATTTAAATTTTAGCAACCTCCAATGCCTGATTGTAATGGACGTTGACCATGGACAAGAATTCCTAATTTTACTCTTCAAAGAGTTTCTTGAGGCTAGCCCTTGTTCTAGCACTTGAACCCTCATTCCCCTAGTTCTTTCATTTTTCCGTAGTGGGCAGTGCTCTCATTTGTTACTCCTCCATCTAGTGCTCCCTAAGGGTGCTCATTTTTTCTATTAAAATCTTCAGAGAATCCGCACTATTTTTGATGGACATATGGGTGACCTCAAAGAGATTATGAGTGTCCTTGTCCAGCGCAGCCACTTTGTTCTCCAATCCTTGCACTTGATTAACACACTCAGACTGAAAGTCCAAAAAAGAACTTTTCAAATCCATGATTTTTTCAATAAAAAGATTAGAAGCAAAACCCTTGGGCATACTTTGAAATTTTCCTTGAGGCTTTCAATTTTAATATTGACCTTATTGAATTCAGTAAGGATCCATTTCGCTGCCCTAAAATTACAGGCAGCTCCATTCTTGGCCATGGACAAAAGGGTCATCATATCAGGGCTATCCTCATCCAAGTAAGAGAAATTAACAGATAAGGATCAAACCTCCCAAAGTCCTTCAAAATATCCGACTTCATGCCTTTATCTGAAACTTTCTCCTTAACTTTTTCTTTAGCAGTAGGCTGAGAAGAAACTGCATCCACATTCATTTCCAGGCCACCAACCAAACTGCATCTTCAGGATGAGGAAAATATTAGAGTTCAACATTCGTCACATGATCACCCAAACAAGCACCCTGGGGTGTAGCAATCTACTTCTTGAGTGGCATGGGTGTTGGCTTCTTGGAAGTCTGGGTGACCTCCTCTTACCCCATCACATACCCACCAATGTCCCTATCATGGGCATGGGCCCCCTGCTTTCTGGATTTCACCAAGGACATCTTATGTGGCTAAGAACCTTCCTCCTCACCTGTCTCATATCCAACATGTCATCTTCATCTCAGGGGCTAGACACCTTCTTCTTGGAATTCTTCTTGGGCATAGATTTCTTCTTGCTACCATATTTCCTTTTCTATGGAAATGGGCTTGAAGAGGGAGATGAGGAAACCTCAATGGCGTCTTTGTCCACCTTCCACTCCTCTTCTTCCTCATCATTAATAGTAGAATTTGTGGTAGTGTGTTCAACAAACCTAGAAAGAGGGTATTTTCCTTTATCCGTTTTAGTTGAGGAGTGAACCTTAACATACTCCATTATGAAGAGAATCAACCCCTCATGAAGAGGAATGTGGGGATTCTTCAAATGGGCATAGATTAAAGTCTCTAGAGAGAAAAGCGGGAAAAATAGAAAGGAGACATGCAACTTATGATGGAAATAATTTAGTAGAGTGAAATGAAACCTCAATATGGTAGTGAAATGTTCATCCAAGGTTATGTACATCATAATTACCTCTACCACCTCAGCCCAAATGGCCTTGATTAATGAGTGGTAATAGTCCTAAGAGGCAATCTTTACAATCTGTTGCTTTTCATTGTCCTTTAAAAACTGCTCCATCACATCCTCATTGCCTTTTCGCTCCTTTAAAAACTCTCCCATCCAAGCTCAGGCATGTTATTTGTGTAATAAATTCTTTAATGATGGGGAAAGTAGCACCATTAACAATCAAGGAACAATTGTGCCATCTATGATCAAAGGTGTTGGTGGTTTCATGGTCGAAACCATGCAGCCTTTCCATGTAAGGAGTAAGCCCTCCTTCCTTTAAAATCCGCTAGACCTTCGGTTTTTTTCTCCACCTATCACGAGATACGGGCTACACCCAACTGCGATCACCTACCATCCTTTTCCAGAAAACTCCAAACTTCTGCCAGAGTCAACCAAAACTCTTCTAAATCCTTTGTCATACGCAATTTTGATGCCCAGATAGGCCACTTTGACGATGATTGGACTAGGTTCATCGGACAATGTTATGGATATGCAGATAAACATATTATTTATAATAAATTCAAATTTCAAAACTAAATGTCTCCTTAATCCAAAAAAAAATAGTTCTCTAATTTGAAATCTAAAATGGAATTTTCTATGGTGTTATTAGTGTAAATAGAAACTAGAATTAATAATCCTTCAAAGTATTTTTTTAATGCATTTTATATCAAATTCAATTATAAGGAATACAGGTATAAAATTTATGAGTTTAAATATGATTGATTCAAAAGATGCATAGATAGCATATAGAAAAGAATACAAACGTATATAAAAAATATATATAAATTAGCAACTAATGAAATATAAAACAATTTAGAATATTTATATAGATAGTATATAGAAAAACATACAAATGTAGATTCAATTTTTTATTATTTAACAACTAAAGAGATAAAAACAAATTTAGTAAAACAACTTAGAGTATTTATAAATTATTATGATATGTTCAAAGAAGGAACCAAATTAAACTAATAACAATGATAAAAATAAAAGACAACTAAATAGCCATCATGCACTGTATGAATGCCATATTTTTTATTTGGTGCATACTTAAGCATTGTAAGGAATTTATAAAAAAAAATTATGCTCCTAAATCTTCATGCATTCAAATGTTTATTTAATACAAATTTAGCTATAGAATTTTTATTTGAAAATTGTATGTTCACTTATGTTGATTGTCAAATAAATGCTAGTAAGAATTTTTGTTTGTTTCACAATATTAATTCATTGTTGAACAATTTCCAAGAATGCTCTAGAGTATAATGCACCATTCATTGTACTATAAGTTGAATATTTATTTGCATATAAGGATGTTGACGTCTATGCATTGAGTTGCCTGATTTATATGATAGTTATATTGCAAGTTTTATAACCTAAAATAGCATATGATTGACTAAAACATTCAATTATTGTATAAGAATATTTTGATATTTTCTTAAGAATAATATTAGTTGAATACATATTGTTTGGTTTTAATTTGTGAAAACATGATAATGTGGATAAGAATTGTTTAAAGTTTGCTAACAATATGGTTGGTCAAATATTTATTAAAATGAATCATATTGAGTAGAATTATAGCAATTTGTAGCTTTCTTGACATTGAAATATATTTTCTAGTGGACACTAGAATATGGGTAAAATGCCTTAACAATTCATCTTAGGTCTACAAAATGACTATAATTCAAAAATTAAATTTCAAAACATGGACACAAGGGTGAGGGAAAATGAAATCAAATAAGGTTGTTCTCTACTGCACACTTTAAACTATGGGACATGTTATCTAATGAATGTGAGTAAATTAATCCTAATGATTTATCTCAATTTCATGACAAATTAAAGTAAAATACTATTTAGAATTTGGTTAATATAGTAAGAGGATTGTTAAGATTTGGAGGAGTTTAGAGAAGACCATATGTAAGGGAAGAAAAAAATATGGTAATGTGTAGTAGAAAGGAGAAAAGGTGCACAAAAAAATTGATGAAAATATTCAAATATCCCTCCTTGTATAAGTAGCATAGGAGATAGAGAAGTGGCATGAGAACAAAAAAAAGAGTTGTAAGTAGGAATAATGAAATAAAATGGCATGTGTTAGAGAAAAATATCAAAGGAGGACATGTAACAACCATGTCTATGGAAAAGGAAGTTGTTAACATGTAAAGTCAAAGGTGAGATTTTATTTTATGTGACAAGGGAGCTAGGAAAATGAGGAAGAGTTATCTACCAAGAGGAACTTTAAGCTAGAATAGTAAGATATATCATATACTTACATTGGCTTATCTTCACATTGATAGGTCACACTTGTATTATTGCCTACATACATATATCCTTATATTTGGCTTCATTTCATATTTGCATCTGATAATTATTTTACATTATTTCATTAGCTATGAAGAGGAGAAAGTGGAAATGGATTAGTCAAACTATACAAGGGTTGCCCAACAAGTTGTGCAACAAGTATTTTTGTTTTTGTATTATTTGAGTTTTTGTAAATTGGGGATTTAAGGGTTTATTCATATGCAAACCAAGGCTATGCTGGGGTTTGGACTCTTTGTTTAACCCCAATTCACAAGATTGGGCAAGGAACAAAGCTCTACTTAAGCATATTCAATAGTCTTTCTCTAATTTGAGTGTGATTGTTTTTTCCTAGGCTTGTGAATTTAATCTAGCACCCATTTGAAGAAACTTGGGGAATTTGAATGTAGGTTGTTCTTTTTGCACAAAGGATTTGAATTAATCCTAGAAATAAATTATTTTGTATTGTATTATGTCGTTCTAAATTAGGCTTCTTTTCTAACCATTGTAAATTGAACCTTGAAAATACATTTTATTATAATATATGAGATTCAATTAAGGTTCATCTTGAGCCCTTGAAGATTAAGTTCAAAGGATAATTAGTTCTAACCAATTGCATGGTTTTTAATTATCCTTTGTTTTAACTTTTAAGCCACTCTAAGATTAATGCCAAATGATGGTTTGACCTATCTTTTTATATGGTTCAAATGTTGGGGGTTGTTTTGAGCTAACAAGATAATAATCCTACCATGTTCATTTTTCATCTTCTTATGCCACCAGTGAATTGAGCACACTAAAATTTGATTACTACTAGAGAAAACTATGTATGCTTCAAATTACTTGGTAACACAATTCTATACCACATAATTCAACCAAGTTTTTCTTGTTCTTTTTTGAGTTGATTGTTAATTAAAACTCTATAAGAATCAATATACATAGATTTAGAGTCCCATGGTTACCACAAGATTGTAGTAAATGGACAAGGATCACACCTTCATCCCCTTACCCATATCATTGGCTTTTGTGCACCAATGTACATATCTCTACCTCTCTAGGTGACTATGAGTCAATCTAAACATAAGTGATTATGACAGTTTCTAGTTTTATATTGGAAGTAGAGAATTTTTGTAATATAAATCATGCAATTAGAAACATAAAATAAATAACAAACTATCATGCAAGTATGTAATTTTAAACATATTTAATATATAAATAATTAGAAGCTTATGATTCATGAAAGAATGAATAGGTGAGGAGGACTACATGATTTCAAAGTCATGTATGAGGGTATGCCACTATCAATATATGATCATTCATAAGGTCATTACATTATAGTATAACCCTCGATATCTTATCAAGATTAATCAAGTTATTATCATGTCCTACAATCTTAAAAAGGATTCATCCTTGACACATAAGAGAAATGTGATAATTGATACAAGTATGGTAAATTGTAGCTTAGTGTTGCTAGGAATCATGATCAATCCATTTGAAATTGATCTTTCTAGGTCATAGATATCTTCTCAAATAAACAAAAAAATATTTTACTTGATTATTGTTAACATGAACACCAAGAGTTTTTTCTTAAAAAATAGATTAGAAATCTACATACATCTTAGATGATTGCAATTCAATTTGTAATAAATTATACATTTAAGTTGAACATTTTATTGATTATGTGAGTGTTGACAGGGTTCAATTTTAGGTTTCTTTAATTATGTCAATTGATATTGTTAATCTTTGCAATAAAATTGTTAGTTTCATTTAAATATTGCTATCTAATGTTTATTTGATTTGAATTATTTTTTGACTATTGGTTTAATGTTAATTTTGATTTATAGGTTCCTTATCTATCAAGGAAAGTATATTGTTTCTTATCAACCAATGCCGATTCATGTTTCAATAAACTCTTTCTACCATATTTTTAGTATGAGTTGAACAAATTTGATTATGTTTTTTTAAATGCCTAATATCTTGAACATCCCTTTCAGTTTTGATATTTGATATGGATAAATTTTGTATTCCTTTAAGTAGTATAAGATGCATTTCTTGCCTAAATATAGAAAGAATCACTTCATTCACTAGAAAGCTAGCAATGATGTAGAACCAAAAAAGGAATAAAAGACCAATAAAACATATAAAATAAGGTTGCACCCATTCTTTATTTAAACTCAAGTGATAATATTATTTTCCCTTTCACCTTGGTTTGTAGCTAGCAATATTCATTTTTATTCCTTGGAAAATATGGGACAATTTAGATAATCATAAAAAATTGAGGATAGAGAATCAAATATGCTACATACTTCAATTACACTACCTAGTATTTTTTGTGAGACCACCCAAATTAACTTTCAATGCATGTTTGGGTAGCAACAATGAGATTACACTATTCTACATAGGTATATCAACTAAGATCATATCAAATAGGCATCCATATCCATAGAGCAAGATATTTTGCATAAACAATTCATTTATAGATGCTAAGACTACATTGAAGTTGACAATACTAGGGTAAATTTTAGAGCCTCTAGACAAAGTAGTCAATCTTAAAGAATTGTTGAATGTTTGAAAATAGAAATAGAACAAACTAATATAGTTAAAAAATAATCAAATTGTACTTTCATTTCTCTAAGATTTTAGATGCAGATAAACTTTGGAGACCTGAATTGAAGACATGTGTTATCATTATTATTTTTTTATTTTTTTCATTTATCATTTTATGGCTTTTATTAGAAAACCCCAATGATGATTAATTATCCAAAGTAGTGGATTAATTGTTTACGTTGAGACTTAATTTATTGAGGGGATGAGGCTTTCACATTACCTAATTAGAGTTTTATTGAATCTAGCATGGTTTTTTGGGTGCTTGTTCTGTATATTTTGAAGTATTAGGCTCAAGGATACTATAATTTGAATTTTTGTTAGATCTAACTTGGTGTGTTTTGGCTGCCTTGCAATTATATGTATTGAAGTATTGGGTTTGAGAGTAACCAGTTAATTATTTTAGATCAACTAATTTCCCCTCTCCCTTGACCATTTATAGGTTGTCTATGGATTTGTACTGGTTTCCCAATGATTACAAACCTTATTTATTTGAGCCTTGTCTGAAATATAGTGATTGAAATTTGTTAATTATGAGGGAGATTCCAAGCTTTTTATGATCATAAATTGTATTTTGTGCCTTTAGATGTTTATTCTTTTGAAGGTTTTTTGTTGGACAATAGTAGTCCTAACTATGTTTTCTTGGCTTTTTTATTAGCATTATTAAGTCGATTTATCATGTCATCATCACGCTAATTTTGATCTATTTATAAAGCACTATACCAATTTCAACCTATCACCAAAATGTTATATTCATGCACACTTGTCTTCTAGATTTTAAGGCCTTGTAGATTTTGATATTGATTACCTTTGATCTAAAATTACAATTACAATGTTTGCCTGCATTCTTATTTCCCTAGATTGAATGAACCATCCCATTCTCTTATGCGATTTTTTTTTTGAAAATTGCTACCAAAAGAGGTAGCTCCCATTCATTAATCTTAAAATAAAGTATAATAGAGGTCCTAGTATGAGAGAGAACAAAAATAGCCTCAATAACCTCTTGTGTTCTCTCAAACCGTGCAAAAGACAAAATGTTCCTATCGGACCTTACAAATAATCATATGTTTCCATATTATTCGTACAAATACCATCTCGAAGTAGAGCAAACGAGTTCTTCATCTCGCTATTTTTCATGGTTGTCTCGATGCATATGGCATCACCGATCATCCCTTCAGTTGGATTCCTTTTCAGATTATGCAGATCCCTAATGGCTGGAGCGTACAACTCAATCGAGACCAACTTGTTTATGACTTTATCCATTTTCTCATAGTCCCCAGAAGTCCTTGCTATATTTTAACAAAACCTTTCCAATATTTTTGAGTTGTGTGTATATATTCAACTGAGATTAAACTCCCCAACAATCCTACGCACTACATCCACATCCACCTCCACCTCCGCCTTGATTGAGAATATTTCTTTCAACAAGTCCAAGACTGCATATTGATTGTGGTGATAACTGCATTCAGGGATTCAAAAGTAGTCCTCTACTCGCGAACTGGAAGCCTCCATAGCACTGGCCATCTATAAAGTTTTGGTAAGACGAATCACACATCATGATATTTATCCAATGATGAATGGGGGCTGAGGAGCCAGACAAAGCCACGGGTATTGGTAGGGAAGGTTGGATAGCCGTCAAGAAGTCATATCATTATTTAAAATTTACACCCCTTTATCACTTTGCATTGGATCTGTCAAATCCAATCAAAATTACTCTAATCTCCTGAATTTTTCTCTTCCCTCGATTTTATTTTGTCGGCGATTTCTTGGAGACCATTCCAAGAAGAATAATCACTTGATATGATTGAGTTCTCCATCTGATCAATTACACAATTGGAAAGGAGATCAACATCTGTGCTCACTTCCTGAAAAATATGTTTTATAGTGTAGTCTCCAATTTCATCCAGAATAGCACGGATGCCATTGATCGACTCATTTGACTTCCAATTGGGAGCCTTATTTGAGGTAACTTCAAATACATTTAATGAGTCCCCTTCGACATCCAAGGCCTTAATGTTTTTATTTTTGCATGAAGTCAAACCAACAAAAAGTGTAGCATATTTCGCATCATTATTGGTGCCATCAAGAAGATGACTGGAACCGTCCCGTATGAATTGACCACCATCATTTCAAATGATCAAGTTTGCATCGAAAGGGCTTGGATTGCCTCTTGGGGCCCCTAAAAATTCAGTCTCAGTCTGTCCTTTGGAGGAAGTAACCATCGGGATGAAGATCGATCACATTTATTCTTGATAAAGTCCCCTTTTGGGGGGATCAGATGATTCTAGACCTTAAGCATTTGATCATCCCAAGAAAAATAAACTTTGCATTTCCTATCAGTCACTTTCACATTCAAATTTTTGCATACTCCAATTTCTATCTTGTTCACTAATGTGCTAATTATGGACTCTTTATCCTAGAATATTTGTGTATTTCTCTCTTTCCAAATTTGCCATATGATCATGGCAGGTATGGTGGACCATAAACCGGCCCATAAGGAGCCTTTATTTAGTGTTGGCCAGCATGTGAAGATTTCATGCAATGTGCTTGGGAGAGGACCATGCCAACTCAGTTTTCCATAGAAGTGGGTCCAATAAGCTTATGCTACTTTGCACTGTACAAGAAGGTGATCTAAGTTCTCCTCATGTGCGCTGCATAGAGGGCACCTAAATGAACCTGCAAATCCAAGTTTCATCATTCATTCACCAGTCAATATCTTATTGTGTAATGCAGTCCAAGCGAATGCATCCGCTTTGGGAAGGATGTTGGAGCTCCAACATATAGATCTAAGCACCGTGAGCATAAATCGAACTCCTTCGAACCCATCTCATAACCCAGTTTAGTCGAGTAATTCCCGAATTTTTTGTTTGCATCCCCAACTCGACATATCAAACTTTTTCCATACAAAAGTTTCCATCCCATTTTCCCATTTTATGTTCATGTAATTGTGCAACTAGTTGCCATAAACAATCTTAGTCAATTCACATGCCTCAGCCAATTCTAGTATCTCAACCAATGGACAATACCCTTTCCACAAATCGGTTCAAAAGATTGCCTTTCATCTATTTCTAATCCTCCATGAGAGGTGCTTCATTATGAGTCCCTACATTTCATCATGAAATTCCATATTGAGGATCCGTTGGGAGGATTTGCTATTGTTAAAAATTCTTTCAAATGAATCCTCGTCGAGATATTTTTTCTAAAGGACTTGACTCCACATAGCATTGGGGTCCTTAAACATGCGCCACACATGCTTTGCACCCAAGACTTGGTGTTGTATCTGAATATCTCTAATCCCTGCACCACCGGCCACTTTGGGTTTTATAACCACGTCCCATAAAATCAAAGGGACCTTATGTTTCTCATTAGCTCCGTCCCAAAGAAATCTTCTTTGCTGATTAGTATTTTTTTGCGCCATACCTTTAGTGACCTCACTACAAGAAAGCATGTAGATTAGAATTGCGACCAGAACTGATTTAATCATTGTTAGTCCGATAGCCATTGGCAACCATCTACCTTTCCAATTATCTATTTTCCTTCCACACTTTTGAACTGTCTCATCCCAGATCTCGTCTCTTACTACTCCATTAAATAGCGGGATGCCCAAGTATGGTGCTGGGAGCTTGTCAATGGTGAAGCTAAGAAAGGAGGTGATCCACCTCTGTATTGAGTTTGTCGTATTAAAGAAATAGATTCTTGACTTCTTATTAATCAATTGTCTCGATGCCAAGCAATATTCCTCTAGGACATTCTTGATACTCGATGCATCTTCAAGGACTAACCATATAATAATTTATCATCTGCAAAAAATTGGTTGGTGAAAGTGGGAGTTGATGAATGCATTAATGCCCACCCAACCACCAATCTGTGTGATGGTCAAAAAAATTCTACTAAGGGTGTCCACCATGAGAACAAAACGAAAAGGGGATAGTGGGCCCCCTTGACGAAGACCACGAGCACTATTGAAAAACCACATGTTATACCATTAATCAAAATGGAATATCTAGGGGAAGAAATACACCCAAAGACCCAATCGATCCATTTCCCACGAAAGCCATACCTCTCTAAAGCCTTCATCAAGAAATGGCACTACACATGGTAATAAGCTTTACTCACATCTAGCTTCAATATCATGCCTTTCAGATTAAATTTCCTTATTAAATGCAGGACCTCATGTGTCGTTATTATACCATTTGATATATTCCTATCTAGAATGAAACCACTTTGTTTCTGGGAAATTAGTTTTGACAAGATTCGCTTGAGCCTGTTTGCCATCACTTTGGTGATTATTTTGTATATGGTGTTGCAAAGAGAAATTGGGCGAAAATCTACGAAGGTATCATAGTCTTGTTTCTTCCAGATTAATGCTATATTAGTATTGTTCAACTCTTTCAAAACCAAAACTTTCTTTCTCGATTCCTCCATAACATCCACAATATCATCCCCCTGAAATCCCAACAAGTTTGAAAGACCAAAGCTGTGAAACCGTCAGGGCCCAAGGCCTTGTCTGGATGCAACTGAAAAGTAGCTACCATCACATCTTCTCTAGTGACTGGTGAAATCAAAAATTCATTATCGTCATTTGAAACCAATGACTAGATGTTATTCCTTAAATTGCAATTTATCGATTCTACCCTTTCATCACCGCCCAACAAAGATTGAAAGGATTTTACCCCCTTTGCTTGCACATCCACAGGATCAGAGAAAATTGACCGTCCAAACTATGAATTTGAGTGATCTTATTCTAGCTTTGTCTCACCTTTGCAGAATTGTGATATTTTTTTTATTTAAGTCACCTTCTTCAAGCCTCACTTCACGTGATTTTGAACCCCGGGAACATTCCTCTCTTGCTAAAATTTCTCCATAGACAACCATCAATTCCTTTTCCTTTGTAAATTCCTCGTGAGACATTCTGTTCTGAATCACATACTCACTCAGCTGTTCCATTTCATCTTCAACTCTCTGTTTCTCTTCGAAAATGTTACAAAAGGAGACCTTGTTCTACTGTTTCAATTTTTATTTAGGTGCCTGTAGTCTTTTGCAGAAGACAAACATCCTTGTGCCCTTAATGTTCTTTGACTCTGCCCACTATCCACACATCAAATCCTTTAAATCAGGCTGTCGAAACCACATCTTTTCAAATCTAAACTGGTATTTGGGAGGAGGAGATTCCTTGATTAAATGGACCTCCACAAGGAAATGATTAGATATAGGAATGGGTTTAATTATGATGCTTGGTTGGATAGGAATGTCAACCCATGTATCAGAGATAAGAAAACGATCCAAACGCTTGACAATATTGGTAAAACCTCCATGCCTACTGTTCCAAGTGTATCTCCCCATTTGTGGTCCAATAATATTTATTAACCCATTATTGTTGACAAAGATGGAGAAATTGATTTGTGATTGGGCCAAACGCCCTAAGCCGCCAATCTTATCATTGGAATTCAGAATCATGTTAAAATATCTAGTCATAATAAACTTATCAATGATTCCCTGAATATCATTGTTGAGTTACACTAAAGTTCCTTCTTGTCTGGAATTTTAATGGGACCATAATTTGCAGAATTAAGTGAAAAAAAAATTTGCAGAAAATAAAAGATTAACAGCAATCACAAAATAAGAACACCAGATTTATCCTGGTTCGCCATTAATTTAATGGCTACATCCACACTCAGAAATTATCTCTTATTATTATCAAATTCTGAATTAATTACATAATCAGTCAACAGCTGTATTTATAAATCAATCTCCACTCCAATAATTGGAAAAATTCATTCAAACCAGACAACTTCTAAATTGGCGAACACATGCCAATATAAATTATTTCAAAGAAAGAAACTCTTTCAAATTGTGAGAGAAACTTGCTAATTTGGGCTTCACAGAACCCAACAATATGTTACAAATAATGAAACTCAAATTTGAGGCAAGGCTTCTAACTGAAGCGTTTAACCAATGGTAATTGGTAGAAATCATGTTAACGGAGACTTTGTTTGGTTTCCACATGATACCTATGCCACTAGAGGCCTAATCACATCATTGAAGGAACCACACCAACCATAACAATGTTTGATGAAAGTGTCAGCTTCACTAGATGATAATATGGATTCCTCTATGAGATCTATGTCGATCAATTGGCTTTCAATTTGGCACTTCATCATGTGCCACTTGTTAGGGACATTTAAACTCCTAAAATTGTTAGTGAGGATCTTTATTGTCCTTCGAGTTCCCTTGAAACACAACATATAGGATTTAATTGAGGTTTGTTTTAGGAAGCAGGCCATCTTCCGCATGCTTCTTTTTGTTGGTTTTACGCCCAATCCTTGTCTTAACTAGGAAAACTTAAGGAGTTTAGTCATGGTTTGGCTAATAGTGAGCGGCTCCACCACATCCAAAATATCAATCATCACTTTTCTGATTTGACGAAGGTGTCTTCTTTAAAACTATATTTTCATCATCTTCCAAATTAGGGCACATCTCCATGCCACTGCTTAGCTTATTTTGGCTAGCAAAAACTACTCAATATTTTAAGGAGTATTTTGTGGAGCGAGTGGCCCCATGAACTTTATTTTTCCTACTTATTTTTAAGCAATCAATTTAAATTTTATTTTTTCAATTGTATAATTTTATTTTTTTCACTTACAAAAATCTCAAAACAAAGGGCAAATATTTTGCATCTAGAGTCCCCAAACTTGGCAAGGCTATTGTGACCATCTTTACAATTGATAATTGCCATGAGAAAAATAACATTGCAAAATAGTGTTTACATTAGCTCTTTCTCTAGATTGCAATTATTATCTTTATTGTAATAAAATGCTTCGTCAACTGTCATTTAGGGAATCATCAAAAATTGCCCAACAGGAATACAAAGTAGATTAAAAAGTGCTAATGGATTTCTGAAATTTTAAGTTTTTGACTATTTGTCAAAATCTGAGTCCATGACCTTGCTTTTCTTTTTAAGTTGTCTACCACACTTTGGCTAGATAGTTCTCTTAATTGTGTGTGTTGTGAATAAACTTACACAAATAACAATTGGAAAAATTAATTGTGTGTGTTGTTCTTTCTAAAAGGAACAATTTTTTGGGGAAACAGTAATCAATTTCCCAATAAATCAACATGTCCCAAAACAAAGTTTTGAAAATGCTTCAAATAAATGACTACATATTTAAAAGTAAAACCAAAAAATTGATCAAGGATAAATAGTGTGAGCAAAGAACTTACTATTCAAAATAAAGATAAATGATCATAGCAATAAATATCATGATAAATTGTGACTTATCAGGAATCATACCAAAAAATGAGATTTATTTTTACTAACCCTAAATTTTGTCCAATTAAATTGTGATATTTTGAAAATGTCTTTATCTTTTAATTTACCAATTTATTCCCAAGAATGACTTCTGGTACCATCAGTAAATCTGCTGAACTAGCAAATGCTCTGATGAAAATAATCTAAATAGCTAAAATTTGAAACAGAATGGACTGGTTCATTTCAATACTAATTTCAGTCCTTTAACATACTGTATGGGTAGCTTGTTTTGCTAGTCTTTGAAATATATATTTTTCCATGTTCACTTTAATGAAAACAATGTCATCTACTTCTCTAAAAGAATGTGCCCAATATACCAAAAGAATCAAACCTTTAGAAATTTTACAAGACATAAAATTCTATTTTAGATGAGAAATGAATTTTTATTTCTATCAGTAATTGCTTATCTTTAATGTACAACACCCTTAATTTCTCAAAGTGGAAAGAATAGCAACTGGTTGAAGAAATAACTCTTGTAAAAGCAATACAAACTACCACATTGGTAGTCCCTTACATGCAAGATAGAATACAAGTGCCAGAAAAATAGAAAATGATTGCACTTACTCTCCACAAACAAGAAACTTATGTTTGAATCTATTTTTAGTTAGATGCTTTATAGCATAACTATACATTAACAAATATAACTTACAATAAAAGAGACTTGATCAAAATCTAGTTTTCAATTGTTGAGTTGCTCAACATTTTCATTACAATTGACGAATTTCATTAAGGCCATTTAGGCTAACCATGCAATAGAATCCCTTGGTATTGCTTCATTGTTTGGTATATTATTCTCATACTCCTCGAGGTGACTAGCTTCAGTGTCTTCTCTTTCCAATGTCAACATAATATTATGCAAAATACAACACACAAAAATAGTTTTTTACGACATTTGCAAATTTGGATGGCAAATTTTTGAATTCAAAATTCATCAAACACCTTTTAGTATTCCAAAGGCACGTTCAACAACAATACGAGTTGAAGATAGTTTAAAGTTGAATGACCTTTGATTATCTGTTACAACTCCACTAAAAGGTGTGATTAACCATGGCAACAATGGATATCCACCATCACCAACAATATACTCTCTAATATTTGATGAACTGGAATAGAAATTGGAATTCCATTCAACCTCTCTCCACCTTCACATAACCTATAGAAAGAAGAATTTATTAGGAGTCTAGCATCATTGATAGATCCAGGCCAACTATAAACACATCCATGAAACGCATATTGCTATCAAAAATGACTTGCAATGACATATCATAGTTGTGTTCACGATCATACCAATTAGATGAACCATCATTAGCTGAAAGCTCAAAATCAACATGTTACATCTATAGCCCCACAACAATTTAGAAAACCTTGTTTTTGATGAAATTCATGCTTTACAAGTTCAAATGAATGATCAGTTGTCCATTGTATGTAGTTTCAAAATCAAACATGCATAGCATTAATGAATTTCACCACAACTCTTGCAACTGTTGACTTTCCGCACCCAAAAAGTTCACTTCAATTAATCAGACATTCCATATGATAGTCTTAAAACAGCAATAGCCACCTATTTCTCAACTGAAAGTACCCTACCCTTGATAGATGTTGCTAAAGATAGAGGTATATCACCTTGCTTAAGATTTTCATACAATGTTTTACATAGAAATTGAAACAATGCTTATGGTAACCTAAAGATACTACGAAATCATTGGTCATCACATTTAACTTCAAAAATATAATGGTTCCACCAATGCAAGGAGCGTGGCTTGATATACCACTCACCACTAACCTTCCCTTCCCATTGAGAAGTAGAAATATCTGAATTGAAGAGTACACTTTGTTGCTCACAATACATTACATAAAACTCCAAATCTATGTCATCTTCTAAATGATTAGAAGCTTGAGATGATGTTGTCTTATATTTCTTTAATATGTTTGTGGAGTCTTCAACATCACACCAAACTTGCAATGCTATTTGTTGTATCAATGTAAGACATTCTAACAATACTCTAGCTCTTTTTCTACTATTTGAATACATCACCTATGCTGCAAAATTAAAACTAATTAATAAAAAATATGCTAAAAAAGAAAGCTAGGCTAGTACTCTAAATATACAATTGAATCACCCAAAAAAGTAAAATCATACAGCAAATTTCAAAAACTAAATGCAATGGAACATAACCTCAATTTTAACCTTGCCTTCTAATATGTTTCCAAATATAAGAAATAGAATGTTAATTTTGTTGATGGTAGAGGAGTGCTTTTCATTCACCACTGAATATAAAACACATCATTCACGAAATAAATTCCAATTATCTCCAAACATTTTGTACTTTTCCCAATAAGATGATTTATTGAGCGAATAATGCCTGCATCTAAAAAACAACATTGATACATTGTTTTCTAAGCTTCAATTGAATAACAAAAATGTACAAAGCAATTGAATGAGTAATTTTTTGAAGGCACATTTTCATCTATATTTATTTTATCTAAAGTAGTACTTGATATATGTAAATAAAACGACAACACATTTTGTGCATTGCAGCAGAGTAACCGTTTAAACTTTATCAAAGATGTGTATCCAATAGCATTCTTGGTCTGCGTGCCAGCCAAAATAATCAGATGAGGAGCCTTTATCAATCTTTCCATGGCCACGAAGAGAAAGCATTCACTTATTCAATAATTGATTGCATAAGTTTATAAAAAATTATGAGTCTTCTTCAAAATTAAGGTTTTAACCTTTTTAGAGGGAGAGATAAAGCATTATTACCAAACTTTCCATAGTTGAGAGGAAAAGCATCATAACATGTGCAGAGCACAATGGAGAGGCCCAAAATCAAGAGATTCAGCTCTAGCTTCTAGTAGGATTTAAGAAAATTCCCATAGTTGTATATAGAAGAAGCTACATTAAAAGGAACAAAAGCTAAATTAAGGGCACTAACAGTTAATCTCAGCAAAAAATTCATGTCAGAAAACTTTGGAGACATTTAAAGACCATGCTCTAAAAAAGCACATGAAGGGCCTCTAAAACGTTAAAAAAAACCTCAAGTGATTGCCTATTCTATCTTTCACCAATCAAATGAAGCTCATAAGTGAGTTGTAATGTTGATACATGTGAGATAGCATCCACCACTCATTCAGCTTTGTTAGACATTGTGCAACATAAATTGTATCAAATTGACTGATATCTGCATCTTACTTCCAACAGGACAGCAGCAATACATGTGAGACAAGAAGATGAACATTTAAAGACTTCTGAAGAGATTTGCATCACATGAGGATTTGCTCAAACATGGATGCTGATTTGAATGGTGACTGCAAGAATTACAGAAGTTGTATCATGCACAATTCCACAAGGTCAAGAAAACAAGCTTCTCTCTCAATCATCAACAAATCTCTTCCCCAACAACTTCTCTCTCAATCATAAGATGTTAAGAGATTTCATTGAACCAACAACAAGCAAATTCAAGGACATATAAATAGAATACCATTTACTTGGCCTTTCTCCCTTGGCAGTTGTCTACAACATAGGATGAATTTATTCAGTAGAATAACCAGAACTAATGACAATCTACAACTGTATAAATCCTTCCATGACATGAATCAACTTCTGAAGACACAAATGATAAGCAACCTTCACAATCTCGAACTCATGAAAGTGGGGTTAAATTCCTCTAGCTTTCTGTTGTCATAAAATGCAGGATGAGATTTGAAACCTTTTTTGTCATTTTTTTGGCAATCATGTTGAACCAAGTTTAGACTTCGAGTGATAGCTGCAGCAGAGCTTCTTATGGTTTAATCAATTCTTGGAGGTTATGAATGGCCAGAATAGTAAATTGTAAAAAAAAATATTTGTTGCCTCAAAAATAAGTTTAATTTTGTCCTAGAAATGTCAGTATGACATTTTGTTAGGCTAGTAAAAAGAAGCATTAAACATTAAAGAATCTCAATTCCATCTGGACTCTATTGTCAAGCTCTCAGTTCTAAAGCTTTTGTAGTGTCCTGATCCTAGCAAATTCCCCTACACACAACTCTTCTATGTTCTGCAGTTTTGTAATTTACCTCCATATATTAATAGAACTTTTCATTATTTTACTTATTAAAAAGTATAGAAGTTGCATCAATATCTAACTTAAACACACTGCTTTGTTTTGAGTTGTCACCCATCATTCTGTTAGTCATTCATCACATTCAAAATACAAATTGGCATTTGCTGTAGAAGAAAGGAAGGGGACAAAAATATTCAATGACCAGTCTTTTTAAATTTAGAATCTTCAAGAAAAAATCATGGATGAACTCAAAAGAATTCAAGACTTCATAAGTGATATTTTTCTGAGGAATACAAGAACCACCAATCAGGATTACCAGAGAACCACAATATTTAGTTTGCAGGAAGGAGAGATAGACATCTAACATTCCAAAGATAACTAACTATTGATATAGTTGCACATACACTGAGCAGGAAATACACATGGAGAATGAAGAATAGCAGAAGACAATAATGAGCCACCAAAATGGATACCTTATGTGCTTCATTGTTGTGGATTAAATGGATCTTTGATGAACCAAAACTTATCCTTCATATGCTTCATTGTTGTGGATTAAAAAATTTAAATAGATCTATAATGATGAGCATGTGTGCTGGCTGGATAAATGCCAAACACAAAAAAAGGCCAAAAGATAATTACAAATATTTACTAGAATGAATCCCATTGACTCTCAAGCAGACAAAACACATTTAAACTGCTAAGAACAACGAAACAAACATAGTTGTTGATGATTTGAAATCTGAAACAACATCAAGAAACTGATTTGAGGAAAGAGATAACAAAGCCCCAGCTTGCGCAAGCCACATTTCATATAACAAGAATCTACACTGTTACAATAGTCCTTAAAACATAACTCCACTTGTAAATAAGAATAAGAAATGTTCAAATAACCCAATAATTAGTCTTAAAACATAACTCCACTTGTATAGCATCCTTCCTAAAAGTTAAGGAAAAAGAAACTTCAAGGGTTAAAATACATTTTATAAATAGATAACAGCAAACTAATTGAACAAAAATACATTGTTTTTATTACAAATAGATAACAATAAAAGGCCCAAATGCTACAAATTGTTCTATGACATTAGCAAACACAAAATCAATCTTATTTTTCATACGATTGGCTAATTTTCAACATTGTTTGGCCAATATTGTGTAGTGTTGAAAGTTGAAACCATGCTCATTTGCACATTAATTTTCTGCTCTTCAAGCTTCAATAGCCTTTCTTCAATTGAATCACCCTTCTTCATGCACTATCCATGGTGTTTCATGCATCCCTCTTCAGCCATTTGTAGAGTAGAAACCAGCAACTTATTGTTGTCAACAATAACATCCTTCATGCCTCTTACATTGACAATTGATTTTCATTTTTTCCCTGTGAATTGTTTGTCTCTTTCACTACCATTTTTAGACTAGTCATGACTTTCCATATCTGGTGTTTCAAGTTCATGCAATGGCTCATCTTCATTTGGAGGATTGTTCTCATCAAATGCATAGCTTGTATCAGAAGAGTCAATAGTGATATTTCTTGGATTGATGGCTTGCTCTTTACCAAATGTGGTGTCCATTGCATCATAAAGTTCAAAGATAAACTTTGTAGGAAGTTTCTTTTCAACCCTCTCACGACTTGTCATATTCCAGTAACTGTCATTCCCAGATGGAATATTATGTTCATAGTCTCTAATTTTTTTGTAGTCAGGTTGAATATGCTCCCAACAATCTCGACATTGGTTTGTTGTGTAAGGAACACCATGAGCAAAGCAATATTCTTGAATAATTTTCCACTTTTCGGTCGAATTTAATGCTTTTCTCATTGCACCACCACTTGATTGTGTTTCTTTCTCAATTCTTCTAGCTTAGATTAGAACCATTGTGTGTCAGTTATACCAATCCAAAATTTTAATAAAACTAATTCTATAATTAAGTATTCATCATATTGCAAAAGGTGAAAAGGTGAAATAGGTGTGGAGCTCATTCACGTAGAAGTGAAAAGATGAAATAAGGAGAGGAGAAATATAGCTCATTAACGCAGAGTGAAATAACAACTACTGTAGTAGCCAGACTTATACATAACAAAAATTGATTGCTTCTTGCTTGCAACTAGACTAGAACAAAGGCAATAGACAAAGTTAAAGGTGGACTTTCAATCATCAATGCCACTAGTCGAATCCGAGTCCTTTAAACCCTCTATTTTAGAAATAGCTCTTTTAGTGTATTGCATGCCTGCAAAGCGTGAAGTGCCCTAAATGTATCTTATAAAATATTTGGCTGCCTTCCAATGACTCTAATGTGGAGCCTACAAGAAATGGGAGACAAGTCCAATTACAAAGGAGATATTAGTGTGACAATGTGTTTGAGACAAAGAATTGCCCACCATTCGTTAATACAAAGTAGAATTAACTCTAGGTGAATTTCAACTGGTGGATAATGTGATACTTGATTGAGAGGTGTGAGGTGTAGGCTTTGGCCATGCCAAAGTGATGAAGTAAGTCGCAAGCATACTTCTGCTGGTAAATGGAGATCCCATATGTAGATTGCATGACCTGGAGCCAAGAAAATAATGCATGTCCCAAATTGGTTACGCCAAACTACTCCATCAAAGAGTCATTGAAATTGTCCCTTGCAAACATCCCAAAATTTGTATTGTGGTTGTCAAAGTTGCCCTAGTACTGATATTGGCAAGATGGGGAAACTATGGGGTATTATAGAGGTGATTGATATAGCAGACTGAGATGCTCATTTGAATACACTTGCGTATTTGGTTTTTGTTGTGCTACCTCAACTGTGAAGGAGGAATCAACAATGCATGAGGCAATATGTTTCATACTTAATGGAGCATAGTTAGGTGTTCTAGCTTTTTTAGTAGCTGGAATTATTTTGATGTAACTTTAGAAGAGATAAAGTGATAGCAACTTCTATTTGGTTGAAAATTTCTTGATACATAACATGATGCTTATATTTTTATTATTTCCAAGTGGAACGTTGAATATGCTGAGGGCCTCAAAACGCTAGATGCCATCTCTTGCCATTTGAAGATGACATGCATGTCAGCTTAAAAGAAATCAATGATGATGACAATATCTATAAATTTCAATGTCTAGACTCTAGATATCCCTAACTTCTTAGTATGTGTACTAGAAACACCAAGCATGCCTAAATTTAGCCATACGTGGCAGGATAGGTAATGTTTTCTTTTGGATTGATCTGTATTTCTGTGTTTTCCTTTTCACATGTGCATGCCTTATGTT
This sequence comes from Sequoiadendron giganteum, assembly GCA_007115665.2. NCBI lineage: Eukaryota > Viridiplantae > Streptophyta > Pinopsida > Cupressales > Cupressaceae > Sequoiadendron > Sequoiadendron giganteum. The sequence continues at coordinate 258,810,130 of CM021103.1, forward strand.
GTTTTACTATTTCTGACTTAGTCCTACGTATTTGCAAATCAAACCCAGGTTATCATAATTTAGTTTGACAAAAGTTATACTAGATCATGGGGGAAAAAATTTCTACTTAATTCCAAATTTTAGCTAAGATGATAGCAAGGAAATGGCAGAGTCCAATCATACAAGAAGTAGTAAACCCATTACAAACAACACAAGATTTAATCAACTAAATACAATCTAAAATCTTAATGAAATTGTACTACAAACTATTTAAACTTGTATGATGAATGAGAGAAAGGACATTGTTATCAGCTAACAATTTCTGAACCTACTAACCTCAAAATTGGCAAATCCATAAATCAGATTCGTACTTTAAGATGCAATGCAACGTGAATACTGAAATGCTTAAAAAGTCAGATATAATGAAATGTATTATGAATATCAAAATGCTTAAAAAGTCAGATATAATGCAATGTGATGTGAATACCCAAACCTCCAAACCTCTTCAATGAATTCAAATAAGAATGTAACAAAAATTACTAATTGAAAGAAAACTGTAACATGTGAAATTGAAACTAAATATGTAAAACTAATACAGTTCTTCTCTATTTTCCAAAAAAGCCACGGCTATGAAATCCAAGACCCAAATGGTGGCCAAGAAAGCGAAGGTGGTGTTGTGGTCACCATTTTGATCTCCCTCTCTTCGTGTTGCTTAAATATTTTTATCATTTCACTCAACATATGTAATGTAGAATATATAACAATCTGAACTATGGACTCTTTCGATAAAACCCAGATCAAATAGTTTATACAAAACCTTATAATTTTTGCTAATGCATTGGATGTAACTTAAAAACTAAAATAAATAAAAATATGAAAATTAAGATTGAAGGACGACAACATTGAAGAATACGGATCTGAGAATCTACAATTTTTCAACATTGTCAAGCAAATAACGACTGCAACAAATATAAAGCATGTTGTAGTGATTAAATAACATACCTGATAAAAAAAGAAAAATTATGAGAGGGAGCGGCAACGGGCAGAGGAATTTGAATTCCTCGAGGTCTGAGGAGGACGGGGAACCTGAAGCGGAGGATGATGATGTGTTTGCTTAGCTTCTCTCTCTGGCGCTCGACCTGCCTGTTGTTCGGTGTGTTCAGGTGTGGGCTCATGTGGGGAGTGGGGGCTTGGCAGGCGGTGGTTGGAATGGAGGAGGACCTCTTCGTGCGTTTCCTGCTGTGGGTGCGCGCTTGCTTGCTGCCAGTGCTGGTTTTGACCCTGTACAGGGTTTCATTGTCAACGTTTCAGAGTTTGTGCTGGCTGCCTGTGCTGGTGCTGACATTGTGTTGGTTTGGAGACTGTGGCTGGACGATGCGTTTCAGGCAGTGTTTGGGTCCCCTGTTTTGGGGCTGTTGTGGCTCGGTTCTGGTTCTCGTGGGCCTGACGGTGGGAGCTATCTCGTGGGTTCTGTGCCTTGGGTGGTGTTGTCCTCCCAGAATGGCAGAGCTGGTTCGTTGGTGACGGTGAACGGTTCTATGGAAACCGTGTCTCTTCAACGTGTCTTCTTGAATGAAGACTTTGATCTGTGGCATCATTTGCTTTCTTGTGTAGTGCCATTTGCTGGCTTTGTGGCGTTTATGTGGCTCCGTGCCTTGTTGTTTGGTGTCCTGATGGGTTCGTGGCCTTGCGTGGACTACAATCGTGTATGATGTTTTGGCTTGCAGAAGCGGGTTCGGCTATTGTTTGAGCTTTTTGCTGAGTAGGAATGAGTTTGGCTCCCATTGTTTGTTCCTTGCTGTGTTTGGAGGTGTTGACAGAGTTGTTGGGCTGGCTTCGGGCTTTGTTGTTTTCCCTTGGCGTTTGTCGACGTTGCTCTATTTTCCCTCTTGACGATGGGTTCTGGTGGAGTCTTTGGGTTGTTTCTTGCCTCCTTCCCCACATCCTTTATTGGTTTGGGGTTTCTCAGTGTGCTGGTGGTCTTGTCACCATTTGGGCCTGGTTAGTTCCAAGGCTTTCTTTCTTGGTTGTGCTTGTGTTTTGTTGCGTTTGTTGGCACTGCACAATGTTGGGTCCTTTCTGAGTGGGGGTCTCGATGGTGGCTTAGAGTTAAACCTTTCGCAGAAGTTTGGGGTTTGGTTCTGCATCCCCTTGATTGCCTTTCCTTTGGTGTTTGTGCTCAATTGGAGGTACTTTGATATTGCTTCTGGAGTGTCTTATTCCTCTGTTTGTCTTTGGTCTTTGGGGTTTTGGTTTCGAAGATCCTGCACTGGTCCATTGTGGTGGGGTTTGGGCTTCAGGAAGAATGGTTTGTTGTGGGTTTTGTGTTTTTGGGGGTTTGTTGCCTGTGGGGTGCATATTGGCCTGGGCTGGTGGGTTGGAGATGTTGGTTTCTTGCTGTAGTTGTGTTTGATGGGAAGCAGCTTTAGTGTTCCTCTGGAAGTTTTGTTCTCTCTCACAACCCTGGTGGGGTTGAGGCAAAAGAGCATTGTTGATGCTAGTTCTCACTTTCTTTATGGTTCCTTTTATTCTTCCTATTGAGGTGGAGGCGGGGATTTTGGCTGAAAGTGTTGCTCTCCTTATGAGTCCACATTTTTTGGCTCCTTTAGAGATGGAGTTTTCTCTTGTTCGAGGTGGAGGTTGTGGACTTGGAGAGGAGGAGCCTGCTCCTATAGAGGTGGAGTTCGGTTCAGTTGTTGGAGTTTGTTGTTGTAAGGGACTGTTGTTGTCTATGGTTTTGGTTTGCCTTCAAACTTTTCTATTGTGGTGGAGTGTGTTTGGGGTGTTGGAATGGTGGCCTTGGTACTTAAACTTTTACTCACTCTTCTCGTCGCCTATTGAGGTGGAGATAGGGGTTGCTGTGAGGGATGCCTTTGCGAGCGATTGGCAGAAGATTTGCTGCAGACCTTCTAATGCTGGTGGGGTGTGCCCTAGTCCTTTAGAGGTGGATTTGGTGTGTTTCTTGGCTGTTATTTGTGTTTCTGGAAGTTCTACTGCAATTCGTCTGTTGCAGGTTTGTGGAAGGTCGACTATAGTCCATCTGCTGCAGGTGGCTAGTGGCTTTGCCTCTAGCAGTCTTTTTGAAATTATTGTGTTATGGATTGTTTATTGGCTCAGGGCCTTTATTGTTTCTAACATAGGACTGTTGTTTGTCCTAAGGGTTCTATTGATCCTGGCTCTTGTACAAGAAATGAGTTATTTAGCTGGTCTTAGACTTGGGACTATTGTTGGTTCTAAGTGTGTTGTCACTCTTGGTTATCTGATGGCCAGGTGTTGCTAGGTTTTGTTGTGTCTCTGCAGTGTGTTCGTTGGTGTTGTCTTAGCTCTGTAAAAGGTTCCTGGTCCTTTCAAAACCTTGCTTGTCCTTCTTGGCCCTAGCGGCTCGTTGTGTAAAGGGTACGGTGCCCTGTAAATGTTGCTTAACTTTTCAAAAACATACCTCATAAAAGTATCTTTCAGAAAATAGTATTCAGATGGAGAGCAGCATCAACAATGAAAATATAATAATTTTGAGCAAATAAAATGTATTAACAATATTTTGAGCGGGAAGGAAAAATTTGGAGGAAAAAAATAAGCAATATAAAAAAAAGAGGAAAAGTGATATGTTGTGTCAAATGTAATTTTATTTTCATTTGCAGCAACTGCTTATTTCCAGCTCCCCAAATTTTGCAAAGCCTATTTACAATTTTTAAGCACTTGTTGCTTCACGAAAATAGGATAAGATTTCAAATTATTCAATTTTCATAAATAAAAAATCTCATAGGGACACTTAATTCCTTAATTTTAAGCAGAAGATTGAGTTAAGCAGCAACATAGGGACATGGGGTAAGTATTGATCTTAGTAGAAAGTAGGGTAGCTACCCCTACAGGCACGCTACCCCCATCATTGTTAGGGATATCATTTTCCCTCTCTTCGAATATATTATCTTATGGTGTAGTTGAATTCAAATGAGATGTGGGAACAACCTAATCTTTCTCCTCAATCGCAGGCAAGATTTTAGGGGCCAACTTCAATTCAATTTGTTGTGCTTTTGGGACCTACATCTGCATCGGAGGCCTTCAACATCCAACTTCGTTATGATACCTGTTGGCACATATAATACAATAAGAAATTTCTTCCTCCACTTCGATATTTTGGGTCCAAACACCTGCCAAAGTGACAAGTTTCAATGTGGCCAAGAGTTTTGCTATGGTTATTAATTGTAATCATGCATATAGAATCATATCTTGATCACCCATGTCTATACTTAGGGTTTGGTTGATATGGTTACCAATCATTTTAAACTTTCTTCACTCCAATATTCAAAGGGAATATTATATATTCTAACCCAAAAAAAGGGCTTTCTAAGGGACTCATTGCAGTGGGATCAAAATTTGGAACCCATCGAGCTACATAAAAACATGTGAACTCCCCAATTTCATGGATCTTTCTCCAAAATGGTGTTGCTATCATCTGTATAGTCAAAACTAACTAAAAAGAACTATTTCTGCATAAAATAAACCCCTTTCATGTTCTCACATTCATGTTTAACCCATCGCCTTATTTTGTCTCTGCTTCAATAATCTCCTAATACCTGCCCAATTATGGCCATGTGTTGAAAGGCGATGGCATCCTTATCAATAATTTTAGATAGATCAATCTCTAGAGGTTCTCTTCATAAATCATAAATAGGGTTTTGTTTTTGTATTCTTATGCTTGTGCACTATTTTTGTCACTACATTTATCATTCTCTTATGATATTATACTACATTACATCTCACTTTTTTATTCACATACTAAAGGAGATGAGCCGATTGTGGGTCGAGGTTGTGTCATGGGTGTAGTGAGTGACAACTTGGGTCCCACTTAATAACAACAAAATACCCAAAAAAATTCAAATCTATCTATTAATATGATAGGACAAGTTCATGTTAAATCAAAATTATGTCCTATCATGGGTAGAGTAAATATTTTCCACCTTCCCAAAATTAGGTGAATGTAAATAGATATATTTATTTCCACAATATATATTATTTGCCACCTTCCAAAAATCAAGTGAATGCAAATAGATATATTTATTTCCACAATATATGTTTTATTGCATTAAAAGTGAGTTGACATGTACAAATCCCGTTGTCAACTGACCAACTTGGAAATACATTTTAACATGACATTAAAAAAAAATCATTATTCATCCCTCATTGATAAACTAATGGTTCCACTATGTCCATCTACACTAGTATTTTTTGAAATTTACCTAAAAAAAATGAAAATGAATTCTCACACTCACTATCTAATAAAATTTTACAAAAAAATGACTAAATATATCAACCATAATTCACAATTATACATGATATTTAATTAATCATAACAAAATATGATAACAATCAACAGTTTCAAATTTTCTAAAATCACCTTTCAAATCACCAACTAAACTTTTTACATACCATTCACAACCCATTTTATATCACTTCTACCATTAATTCCTTCAATAAAACTTCAAATTCACTCCCATAATTCAAATATTTGCACTTGCACCTATCTATTCAAATTTATACAACTTAATTATTTATTCAAGAGACCAAAATTGTGAGATCCAATCTACCTATTCAACATTACAAATTTGAGAGTTTTTGTTGGAGACATCTATTGGAGAGCAATTCAAGAGAGCTCCTCCAAAATTCTATAGCCACCTACTTCAACTTCCATGGTATTTCTCTTTG